>VWZI01019116.1:0-24886 GCA_013396835.1 Psilopogon haemacephalus | reverse complement strand
TCTCTCAGCCAATAGTCTAATTTCTCACTCAAATCCTCCATTTAGGTCAAACCGACACATTTAGGAAAAAAAGTTCACCTTTCCTGTGCCACAGGGGAGAGCACATGGTGGATTTCCTCTATGGGTTGAGAGAACCCGGTTAGTGTTCAGACAAATTATCTCTCTCCACAGTTTGACACAAGACTAATCTAAGCATTTAAAAAATAAACAAATGAGGCAGTATCTATAAAGAGCTGTTGTCTAGTGAAGTGGAGCAGTTAGAGCCTGGTTAATGAATTCCTTTACCAGCCTGCGTGTGTGTTCACTGCTCCCCTCCACTGAGCTCTGCCCTTGTTGAACCTTGCTGTGCAGCACCAGCATTTCCAGCAGGGACCACAAGCAGAGCGGTGGGGATGGAGTTGTCACCTCTTGCTGTAGGTGTGTGGCCACAGTGCAGCAGCCAGACCTCATGCAGGATATCTGCGCTGCTGCTGCACCGTGGGATCTGCCCGGTCCCTTGCCCAGCTCTGCCACATCCAGGACCGTAGTGCAGTGGCACATGTTGGGGGAAATGATCGTTCAGTCCTGGTTTCCGTTAGAGACTGAACGTGTTGGTTTTCGGCAGGTTAAAGCAGTGGTTTTACATAGGAGGTAAAATTTACCGTTTAGATTTCCTGACTGTGCTAAATTGATGAGCTGATGGAAGTGACCTGCTTTGGCTGTGTGCCGACTGACCGAAGGAACTCACTCAAGGCGGCTGAACAAATCCTGGTACTCATCCTCCTGTGTTTGGAAATGCCTAATAGATTCAAAGGCTCAGAATTTAATGCAGTATTGATAGAGGTCTTTGAAGTCACTTGAACATTTTACTAAGCAGACATGCCAGGTTTTAGGTTATTTGTAGCAGGGTACTTGATGATTTCTGATCTTCATTAGAGGGTGTACTGGAAGGTCAGTCAGCACGCACATGCCTAAAATAAGTTATTCTGCTGCCTCTGAGTGCCTGCTGCACCTGAGCATATTGATAGAAAAGGAAATAGCTTCTTGTGGATAGTGAATAAGAAATAAAATTTCTCCCAAGACACAGCAGTTTCACAAGGGACTCAACTTTCAGGAGCAGGCCTCGGTGGGATTTCTTTTTGCCTGGGAGATGATGAGGCCAGACCCATCAGAACCTACGTGTCCATTCTTTATGGAGAGGTTTGAATGCAGGCAAGAACTCATAACAAACTTTTATTTGAGCAGCCAGCATATCAACTTCTGGTTTTGGATTATAGCTGGGGCAGCAAGATGTTGGGAATATACGAAGTTATTTTTAGTGATGTAAAGTATATAGCTTGGCTATGTGTGTAAGCTGACTACAGTGAGATCAAGCAAACCAACACTTTGTAAGTTTAAATGTATTTTCTGAGTGACTGCAGAACTCTTATGTACATGGTAGCAGCACATGCGTACATACAACACTGGTTTTGTTCAGTGTTTCCTTCAGTTTCATTCACTGGGTCCAGCAGAGGGCTATGAGGATGTTTAGGGGACTGGAGCACTGTCTTATGAGGGGAGGCTAAGGCTTTTTAGTCTGCAGAAGAGAAGACCAAGAGGGGATTTAATCAATGTTTATAAATATCTGAGGACTGGGGGTCAGGAGTGGGTGGACAGGCTCTGTTCACTTGATCCCTGTGATAGGACAAGGAGCAATGGATGTAAGCTGCAGCACAGGAGGTTCCACCTTAACACAAGGAGGAACTTTTTTTACTGTAAGGGTCACAGAGCACTGGAACAGGTTCCCCAGAGAGGTTGTGGAGTCTCCTTCTCTGAAGCCTTTCAAGGCCTGTCTGGATGTGTTCCTGTGTGACCTGAGCTAGATTGTATGGTCCTGCTGTACAGGGGGGTTGGACTTGGTGATCTCTTTGGGTCCCTTCCAACCCCTAACATCCTGTGAGAGTGCTTTGGGAATGAGTGATCTGTGTGTGGGAGCACAGGTGATGTGAACTGCCAGTGTTTAGAATCATAGAATGGTTTAGGTTGGAAGAGACCTCAAAGATCAGCCAGTTCCAACCCCTCTGTGCCATAGGCAGGGACACCTCCCACTAGATCAGGTTGCTCAAGGCCTCATCCAGGCTGGCCTTGAACACCTCCAGGGAGGGAGAAGCCACAACCTCCCTGGGCATCCTGTTCCAGTGTCTCACCACCCTCACTGTGAAGAACTTCCTCCTAACATCCCGTTTCAATCTCCCCTCTGCCAGTTTAAACCCATTCCCCCTCGTCCTGTCATTACAAGACCTTGTGAATACATTATTCTGTTGCTGCAGAAGCTGAAAAGAGTGTAATGGGACTCTGGGAGGGGAAGGTCATGTGATTAAAGCAAGTTTTGGTGCTGCAGGGGTTCAAATTCCAGAAAGCATGGAGATACCCCTAATCATGAAAGGGGAGCACTTTCTTCCCGTAGAGTAGGTTTTGAAGAGAAGTGATAAAATGCAACCTAGCCGCAGAAGATGGTGCCACTCCAGGTACCTCACGAGAGCATTTACTGGACAAACCCACATAACTTCACATTTAAAAAGTTCCAGATTGTCTCTAGTGTGTACCACTGCATGAATGTTAATGTGATGAGCATATTAGGGATCCATTGGAAGAACAATGAAGAGCTGCTTTCCCTTCTGACGCTTGATAAAAATAGGAAGAGATTGGGACTGAGCTGCAAGCATTGAGTTTTTAACGTGCAAAAAGGGTAAATGGGAGGGAGAAGCTACCTCTGCCTGGGGAAAATTAAATACCTTTTCTCAACATGTTTGCAGATGGATCACCTTACAGGTATGCAAAAAAAGTTTGCATTTTTGAGCTCCAAGAGGTGCTTGAGACATGATGGTCTCCTGTCTTCAATTCTCTCTTCCCTCTTTGCTGCTTGTGATTTAACATCTTTGAAGATCTTTGGGGGAGTTATATTTTGTCCCTGCAAGCATTTTAAAATTATAAATTATTTTTCTAAGCAAGTCCTTTAGACTTGTGGATTGGCAATCTTTGTAAATTATTTGGTGGGATACTTAATTTGGAGTTTCTTCATTGCTTATGACAAGATGTTTCTGCTGCTGTCACAGTTGATGATTCATAGCTCAAGTGAAGTGCCTAGCACTTCAGAAAACAAGTAACTCAGGCATTCCTACTCATAAAGTGTTTCCATCTTTAAGAAAAAAAAAAAACAAAAAATGAAGTAGAAATAAAAAGATTCCAGGAGATCTGTGGTGAACTGGGCTGAAACAATCTGTGAGGCTTGTCTGTAGGACTGGCTCTGAAACGTGGAGGGGAGTAAGGGAGTTCCTGGGTACTGAATCAGAGGAGAAACTAACATAAGACGCATTCTTAATTCCTTTATTTCCTCCTGAGCACCTGTATGAGCCACCAGGGGAGTTTAAATATTTGTGTACCTGTGTGAGGACAGGCTGCTTGTTGCAATCCCATACAATTTGGGGCATTCTGCTGTAAGAGCTGGGCTCATGGCACGGTATTGCGTGTTCCTCACGGTTAGAAGGAAGTGGAAGATGAAGAGGCCTTTCACTGGTTAGAGGAGAAGATATAAAATGAGGTATTGAAGCACTGTCACCATCTGGATGTGGCTGATATTGTGCTCATTGTCTGTGTCAGAACAAAAAGGCATCCCTATTAAAATTATGCCGGCACGAACCTTTTAAGGACAGGAGGAGGGAGTGGCTGGCTGCCTAAATTCCTGCTGTTCTGCCATTACTGATGTTTTCCCTCTAAGAAGCTTCAATGAGAGAGCCTGACAGATGGCAACAAAAGGAACAGTGCAAACAAGGGCACTCCTGCAAAATAAATGTTGAGCTTTAACTGTCTCGCTGAAGTGTTTAAAACACATGTAAGAATTTGGGCAAAGCTACACAGGCGAGTTACAGTAGTTAGGTGAAATTTCAGAACAAAAGCAGTGGCAGTTGCTTTTTCTTCAGCCAAGCCAAATTCCAGGGATGCCACTGAGAGCAGCTGCAGCCCTGAATGCTGATGGGCAGCTGGTGCTGGTCGTGCTCCCCCCACGACTTCCTCCACATTTCAAGAAAACTCTTCGTGTTTGTGTTTCGGGCATGGCGTTAGAGGAGAGCTTTTGCAGCTGTGCCAGTGCAGTGAAAAGGAACAAAATCATGAATGAGCCAGAAGAGTTTTGGGTAGGGGAGGAAATCTGGCTAGTTTGAGCAGGTGGCATTTGAAGACTTTCTCCTGGCAGGCATTTGTGGGTAAGGCACATTCTTCACCCAGTTAAAATAGCAATTCCAGGTCTTGGTCGAGCTTCAGCTCTTTTGACTGCTCTTGGTCTCATGGAAGTGTGGAGGAGTCTTGGGGAATTCGAAGGCTTACTGCTGGAACTGGGTGTGCTGGTTTGAACTAATTGGAGAATTTGAATGAGAAATTAGACTACAGGCTGAGAGGGGGAAAGCACTGATGATGCTACTTCCCTCATAGCTTTACTGAGAAAGAAAAAAAAAAATGTTTTCAGAGTTGTAACCCAAATATAGATAAGTCAGACTGTTTCTGACCACTCTGGGCTTTAGCTGCTCCTGCATGGCTTTTCTCCTTTTGTAGCTGAAACTGAATAATTTCATGTGGTGGTTTAGCAGTTACCTGCCCCCCCCCACCTTTTATAAACACCAGCTAGGACTCAAAAAGACTGGAAGTTAATAAATGAAGCTTTATATTTACAGCAATGCACAATATACAAGCAAATATTTACAAGATATAACAGATATTTACAGATATATACAATGAAAAGGTAATACAGACACCACAGCCCTCCCAGAGACCAAAATCCCCATGAGAGGGTAATCAACCACCCCCTACCACCTTTCCTCCCTTCCCCAGTATTATCTCACCACCTGTTGATGCTGCAGATAAGCGGAAGTAGATTGGCATGGGGGATTAGTAGTAGGAAGAAGTTAGTAGTTTTACTGAGAATTAGCTACCAAGGCAAAGACAAAAGGAGACCATGAAAGAGAAGCAGGCGCAGCCCAGAGCAGTCAGAAACCATCTGATATCTCATGTTTTAGGTGCAGTTCTCAAAAACAACTCTTTTTTCTTTCTCAGTAAAACTCTGGTGAAGTGACATACTGTGTTTATCTCTCTCAGCCAGTAGTCTAATTTCTCACTCAAATTTTCCAATTAGCTCAAACCAGCACATTTCGCTAATTTCTTTCCTGCTAATACTCCCCTGGCAGATCTACCTTTGCCAATCTGCTGCATTAAACAGATGGTGATTGGGGAAGGGGGGAAAAGTGGTAGGGGTGGTTAGAAACCCCTCTTAGGGATTTTGATCTCTGGGAAGGGTGTGGTGTTTCTGTATTACTTTTTCACTGTATATATCTGTTATACATTGTAAATATCTGCTTGTATATTGTGCATAGCTGTAAATATGAACTTCATTTATTAACTTCCAGCCGACTGAGTCCTAGCCTGGGTTATTTCCAAGTGTGTGTGGGGGGCAGCTTACTGCTAAACCACCACACTGGGTGAGGTAAAAGTTAAGTGAAGGAAGTTTTACAGGAATTGGGAACACTATGATGTGGGCTTTTTATGGACTTGTGTCTTTTAAATCTAAGGCAGTGTTGTGGCTGCTGTATGTTTGGAAGTACTTAGAGTTCGAGTGGACCATAAAAATGTGTGCAGATGTTCTTCCTTCTTGACTCTCAGCATTCAGCATAATCAAACCCACTGTAGTGGATTTCTTCAGAAACTGTTTTATGGGGATCTCCACAGTGTGCTAAAACCAAACCAAGACCTTCTCTCCGATGCTCAACCATCACTAGAGACACGTGCTAAGAAACCCCAACACTCCAACATGTTTCTCCAGGTATAAATTACATAATTTACTTTATAAAGAGAAAGCCTTTTCAAGTCAAAAGCAAAAGGAGGTGGAAAGTGAAAGAGCGAGCCTTCTGCACCTCCCCATCATTGCCTGATCTCTGAATGCTGAGTTTCTTCTGCTTTGTGCTGGTGCTGTGGCAGGCATGAGATCAAGCTGAATTTACTCTTTATTTGACTGGGGTTTTTTTTGTTTTGTTTTGTTTGGAAGTCATTGATATACTAATGAATTGCAAACTCAATTTAGACCCTTGTAGGACCTTCCATATTGCCTGTTGCACATTCGTTTGAAATGCTGACAGAGAAACTAATCTTTTTTAATACTAAAGAACAATAAAAGCTTATTGAACGCTGGAGAAGAATGAGGTTTCAGCAGCAATGGAGTTCAGTGAAATAATGAAGATATTTCTGTGAGCTGCTCTACGCTGGAGCTTATGGAACAGGGTTTCTCTGACACGATGTGACCTCTGCAGTGCTTCAAAGTGCCACTGCTTTGCCCATCAAACAGCTCCCTGTTTTCACTTTGACTAGTGATGTTCTTGCTTAAACCACAGGAAAGGACTTTATCTAAGCACTTTCTTAGGGAAACTTTTTCCTTAAGCAGGCAGATTTTTGAAATTCAAAGCCACAAATGGTTTGGTTTTTTTTCCCCCCCCAGTTGCAGTGTGAGCATACTCGGCAGAAATAGAAGAAACTTGAGTATAGGGGACCTACTTAGGGAGGAAACTCTCTCATTTAGTGGTTTCTGCACAGTCAAGTCCATGCTCTTTTTTGCTCTTTTGTAGTTGTTGCATCTGAATTTGGTGGTTTTGATGAATCACTATTTCTTTAGCACTCTTAGTCTTGAAGGGAGCTCTGCCTCATTTGTACATACAAGTTGGATTTCTCCACGTTGCTTCATGGGAAGTGAGAGTAATTTATTGTCTCTTTAAATGGGATGTGTGAGCTGGATCAAAGTTCTCTTGGAACCTCTATAAACCCATAATAGCCATCCCATTATCAGTTAATGCTGGCTAGTATCAGTCATTTTCCCTACAGGAAATGAAAACATTTAAGCATTAGTCCAGGAGCCAGTCTGGTTTCCTTCTTCTTCCTTATCACCCTGCTTTAGTCATGTGATGCTTCAGCCTGGAGAGAGTTTGTATGCCCTAGAAGTTGAGACTCAACCTGGGAACCAGTTTGTTTACTGTGGATTTTAACACATTGGTGACTTTCTGAAGAGGCTGCTTCAACTTAGCAGCCTCAGAAGCTGCTCAGTTTTGGTTGAGATTCCCCTTGCAGCGGCTCAGACAGCCAACTGTGTCCTGGGCTGCATTAAGAGAAGCATTACCAGCAGGACAAGAGAGGTGATTCTCCCCTTTTATTCTGCTCTCCTCAGACCCCACCTGGAGTACTGTGTGCAGTTCTGGAGCCCCCAGCACAGGAAGGACATGGAACTGCTGGAGAGGGTCCAGAGGAGGGCCACAAAGATGCTCAGAGGGCTGCAGCAGCTCTGCTATGAGGACAGGCTGAAGGAGTTGGGGCTTTTCAGCCTGGAGAAGAGAGGGCTTCAAAGAGACCTTATAGTAGCCTTCCAGTATCTGAAGGGGGCCTACAGGAAGGCTGGGGAGGGACTATTCACAAGGTCTTGTAAATGACAGGATGAGGGGGAATGGGTTCAAACTGGTGGAGAGAAGATTTGAACAGGATGTTAGGAGGAAGTTCTTTACAGTGAGGGTGGCGAGGCACTGGCACAGGTTGCCCAGGGAGGTTGTGTCTGCTCTCTCCCTGGATGTGTTCAAGGCCAGGCGGGATGAGGTCCTGAGTGACCTGATCTAGTGGGAGGTGTCCCTGCCTATGGCACAGGGGTATTGGAACTGGATGATCTTTGAGGTCTCTTCCATTCTATGATTCTATGACTGCATGATGGGATACCCATCTCAGTGTGTTCATGCAAACTTCTCTCTTTACCCTTTCCACCAGCAACACTCCGTGCACATGCCTATAGCTTATTACAATGCCTTGTGTCCTGGACACAAATGAAGCCATGGCAGCCAATCTGTTTTCTTATTTGAAAAGATTAAATCAAACCTAGAAATGGTTGAAGTGGTCCTGCTTCGCATGGACCCATCTCCTTGGAAAAGGCAAGAAGAACCTCTAAAAACAGAAGTTGCTTTGACACCACTGAGCTAGGCTTGTGGGGAGATTTGGATTCCACTTCCCACTCTGCTTTTGCCTTTCTGGGAGGAGGGAGGACTTGGCGAGGATGCTGAGTGTGGTGCAGACTTTGTTCTTCCACACATGGGAACTGCAATACTTCAGTGTTCATGGGGGAAGGTAGTTACCACAGCTAGTTACAGTTAGTCTCCTGATGCCAATTTGCTTATTTATTTTTTTTTTTTAAATATGTTTTCAGTTATTGTCAGTGATTTTAAGAAACAGATGAGTAATTTTTTGCTTTAATTAAGAGTAGCTTTGCAATTTGAAGTAATGTTATTTTTTGGCTATGCTTTTTCCATTTTAAAAGCCGATACGGAGAAAAGGCAGTTCAAGAGACCATTTAATGAAGGATAAAAATGATCAGGTCATGCATTCTCTCCTTGTATTGTTCAACCATAACGTAATATATATCCTGTCATTATTCCCACCCTATCCATTAGCTATCACAGTTCAGAAATAAACAAATTCCCTGCTCCCCTCTCCATTAAATGTAATTTTGTAAACTGCATTATAACAAAGCTAACAGAGCTATAGGCAGGGAAAAAAGACCTTGGTTTTCAATGTAAATGGCATAAATCTGATTGTGCAGAGAGGATGTGTGGGAAGGTATTGTTGCTGTGAGGATATTAGATGAATAATTTTTTTTTAAATTAAAGAACTGGTTTAGAATTCAGTAGTTACAATCAGGAAGTGAAAGTCTCTTGGTTGAAAATGTAAATGTCTCTCTTCTCGAGGGTTCACGCTGAAAATCAAGAGACAAAAATCACAGCTTTCAACCAGGGTGACAAAATAGGTTAGACAAGAAACCTTTTGATGGTGAGAGTGGAACACAGTTGCAACGGGACAAGAGAGTTTTGGGGATCATCGTAGAATCAGTCAGGGTTGGGAGGAACCATGAGGATCATCTAGTTCCAACCCCCCTGCCATGCCCAGGGACACCCTACCCTAGATCAGGCTGCCCACAGCCTCATCCAGCCTGGCCTTAAACACCTCCAAGGATGTGTCCCCAACTACCTCCCTGGGCAACCTGTTCCAGGCTCTCACCACTCTCATGGTGAAGAACTTCCTCCTCACATCCAATAAAACTCAGCAGGGCAGGGTCCTGAGCTTTAAACTCCATAGACACTACCACTACTTCAGAAGTAGTGTGTCTCTGAGTAGGAGGTTAGAAGAGCTGATGTGTGCATGTCCCTTCCAGCTTCAATTATTCAGTCGTTTGTGCAGTGCACTAAGGCACTTCACATAAGATATTTGGGAGGCGACTTTGTTGGTGCTGTGAGCTTCTGTATGGCTTCTGCGCTGAGCACATTGCAGGAGGGTGAGAGAGGTGATGCATTTCCCTGACACCTTGTTTACAGCTTCTGGAAGCATGTGAGGAATATAGCAGATGAGTTGGAAATGAAGAAACAAAGCTTTCTATCTACAAAAGTAGTGCAGGCTTGTAACTACCTTAAATTTTACTTTTGTTTAGATGTTGCCCTCCTTTTTGTGAGGGGGAATGGGAGAGATTGTTCTCTTTTCCTTTTCATCTTTTGGACTATATTTCTTTTTTTATGGGGATGGCAAAAGCTGGTGTATAACATTATTCAGTGCAGCATGTGGTATGCTGTAAATTAGTGTTGATCTCTCTTTCCTGGGCTTTGCATTATTTATGGATCAGCCTCTACATAATTGCATTTGAATACTAGTAACGAGTCATGTTTGCTGTAAAAATAGAAAATGCTTATTTTAGACAACTTCTTTAGAATTTCAGCTTTTCCCTTTGGGGTGTCCCTGTCTTCTGAACTCTGATAGACCTCAGCCTGCATTCAACTTAAAGTCACTTTGCGGAGTGATCTCTGGATATCCACATTCCTCAGCTGGCCTCAAACACTGTTGTTTGCATCCCAAAACTACTGACATAGTGGGCTGTTTGAGTTCCTGGTGCCCTTTCAGGCATCCCTGCCTTGGGCCTCCCATCCAGTGCCTTGTCCTGGCTGCTGGTGCCAGGTTTCATAGCGATGTGATTAGGCTGACCTTGCTTCTGATGGTGGGGAAGTCACCTGGCCCCAGTTTGTTTCTGCTATCATTAAGGTCACCCTGAAATAAAGGTTTTCCTCTTTCCTGTTGAGCGGAGGGAGATGAGCTGATTCTCTAAGCACAGATGAGTGTTTGTAAGAATTCCATCCCTTTTTGGAGCAAATTTGGGTTTCTTTGTTTTGTTGGATTTGGTTTTTTTTATGAAAAATAAATCTCACGTGATTCATAGAATCATAGAATGGTTTAGGTTGGAAGTGACTTCAAAGATCATCCAGTTCCAACCCCCTGCCATAGGTAGGGACACCTCCCACTAGAACAGGTCACTCAAGGCCTCATCCAGCCTGGCCTTGAACACCTCCAGGCAGGGAGCAGCCACAACCTCCCTGGGCAACCTGTGCCAGTGTCTCACCACCCTCACTGTGAAGAACTTCCTCCTAACATCCCATTTAACATCCTCCTAACATCCCATCCCATGACAGTTTAAACCTATTACCCCTTGTCTTGTCATTACAAGACCTTGTGAACAGTCCCTCCCCAGCCCTCCTATAGGCCCCCCTCAGATATTGGAAGGCTACTATAAGGTCTCCTGGAAGCCTTCTCTTCTCCAGGCTGGAATAGTCAATAGTGATTGATAGTCAAAAAAAGTGGGAGCTGTGGGAAAGGTTGAGGTTGATATGGTATCTGCTAATTAGGAGGGGAAGGCAGTGCTTTTGCACAGTCACTGGAGAGCCCTAAACCTGCTCCTAGATATCCATAATCAGAGAGTGTGTGCTTGTGCTTCTGTGGCAGTGGTCTGCTGAGTTAGGCTGTCACTTTTCTCCTGATGGATCAGTTTTGTTTCTGTAATTGGCAGGCAGTGATGAATGCAGTCCTTGAGCAAGTTGCTCTTGTTTTTGTGTGTTTAAAAAATGTCAAGTGGACACATTATTTAATGCCCTCACCTTCCCTACTGCGCTTGCAAAAGCAGCAGCCAGTGTATGACGAGCGAGTCAAGTGGCTTTTTGTTTCCTTTCAACAGCCTCTTTCTTCTTAGGAAGGCATGGGAGGTTTTCTGCTGGTGTTATATATTTATAATACTTTTTTTTTTTCTTTTTTTACGTCATCTCTTCCTTCATCCACCTCCCAGCCCTGCACGTTTCCTGTGCTGGCTGTGGAAACTGTCAGCATCATCAGCCTTCATCTCAGGCAGCTACACCGATTAGATGTGGGAGCTGATCATCATTTCAGGGGCAGAAGACAATCAATATTACACCTAATTATAAGTGTGCTTAGGTAATCTCTTCATGTTTGACCTGTGTCACGCTTGACCCTTGGAGCCTGCGTTCCTGATGTTAAGGATTGCTGCCTCCCCTTCGCTGTGCTTTGTTGCCCGAGCGTCTTGGCTGTAGGCATCTGTGCCAGTCCTCTCTTTTTTTCAGATCGAGGTTAAATCCATTTAAGGTAAACAGATTAACACATTTTCCCATGTCTAACGTGAGAGCAGCGAGTCTGTCATTTCCCTAAAAGCATTGCATGCGACAGGTCCCAGATGCTGAGCTTTTCTGGGCAGCTGTGTTATCTGCTTGACTGGATGGGTTTTACAGCTGGTGTCCGGCTGTTCTTTGTTATGTTTATCTGCAGTCTCTGGGGCTAATCAGATTAGCAGATAGCATAATCTTGCTAAATATCTGATTCCCTTCTGAGCCCTGGGGTGTCAGCTTTACTGGCCTCTGTCGTTTCTGCTGGGGGCTGTGCTTCGGGAGGTGGCAGAGGTCACTCACAAGCGGCAGCTGCGTCTCCCTGGTCGTGCACCGGACTCCAATATAGGCTTCTTCTGGCAGCTTCTGTTACAGCTTTGTGCAACAACTGCACATGTGAAGATAAAGTCAGCTAAAAGGAATTAGCTTGGATGACTGGCCTTAAATTTTGTCTTTTCCAGATGATCTGTCCGTGGTCCATGCTTTTATGTTTTCTACCCGAATTCTTCCACCCAAGTTAGTGTTGCTCCTTGTGAGACAGAGGCTGGCGGTTTCCCAGAAATAGAGATGGTGGTTTGGACTGTTCAAAAGTAGCAGTTAGATCCATTCCTGTGACGTCTCCAGGCTGGGGAGCCCTGGTGTGTGCTGCTTACACTGCTGAACGTGGTTGTTAAGATATGACAGAGAGTGGTGCTGGAACAGGTCGGCTGATGTACTGTGATGGAACTCAGCTATAAAGTGTGCATGATGGGGAGGGGGAAAGCAGTGGAGTTAGGAAATGAAGGACTACAAAATCCCCTCTCTGACTGCAGAACTTGGAGATTTTGGCACATTTTTGTGACCTGTCCTTAATGTGTCACGTGCTGAAATGGAGTACAGCACATCTCAGGCTGAAACGATTGAGTGGCTGCAAAAGTAATCAGTATGGCAGAATTATACCTATAAAGCACTTCCAGCACTTGCAATGAGTGTATATGGAATATTATTTCTTCTGTATCAAGTATCTTTGATTTTTTTTTTTTCTGATTTTGGGTTTTGGGGGTTTTTTTGGTTGGTTGGTTTGGGGTTTTTTTGCTCATTTGTTTGTTTGAAGAGGTGTCTCATGCTATTAATTCAGCCTACAACTCTATATGCATTGAAATTTGTGGGGGTTTTGTGTGGGTTTTTTTGTTTGGTTTTTTTTTTTTTTTTTAAGAAAGGTTTGGCTACTGAAGTCCAAAGTTGCAAAACTCTTGTTTGTATTGGTAAAGGACTTTTACTTGAAAGTCTTGGTGAACACACCCTATGCTAACTCCTGCTTTCTGTTTAAACTGGGACATGGTTATTGCCCCATTAAGCTTCCTGGTAGAACATGGGTTACCTGCCTCCTGGAGTAGCATGAGCAACTGAAGCCATGTCTATTCATAGAATCAGTTAGGGTTGAAAGGGACCACAAGGATCGTCTAGTTCCAACCCCCCTGCCATGCCCAGGGACACCCTACACTAGATCAGGCTGCCCACAGCCTCAGCCAGCCTGGCCATAAACATCTCCAGGGACATGGACCCAACCACCCCCCTGGGCAACCTATTTCAGGCTCTTACCACTCTCATGCTGAACAACTTACTCCTCACATCCAGTCTGAATCTCCCCACCTCCAGCTTTGCTCCATTCCTCTCTAGTCCTATCACTACCTGATAGTCTAAAAAGTCCCTCCCCAGCTTTTTTGTAGGCCCCCTTCAGATACTGGAAGGCCACAAGAAGGTCACCTGGGAGCCTCCTCTTCTCCAGACTGCACAGCCCCAACTCTTTCAGTCTGTCCTCATAGCAGAGGTGTTCCAGCCCTTTGATCATCCTCGTGGCCCTTCTCTGGACATGCTCCAGCATGTCCACATCCCTCTTGTAATAGGGGATCCAGACCTGGATGCAGTACTCCAGGTGGGGTCTCACCAGAGTGGAGTAGGGGTGGAGAATCACTTCCCTCTCCTGGCCACACTTCTCCTGCTGCAGCCTAGGCTGTGGTTGTCTTTTTGGGCTGCAAGTGCACACTGTTGACTCATGTTGAACTTCTCGTCCACCAGCACCCACAAGTCCCTGTCCTCAGGGCTGCTCTCCAACCAGTCACTGCCCAACCTGAAATTCCTTGTGCTTGATCTCTGTTAACAGAGCTCCTCCCTGTTGGCTGCAGATGTGTCCAAGGTGGGAGGAAGCTCACCAAACTGGTGATAAGTTGTGATAATGCACAGGTAAAATGCACTATGGATTCAGAAGTGTTGCTGTTGAACAGACTCTGCCCACTGTCTTCCCTAAAAAATGATGCCAGCTTTCTTGTTGGTGAATGTAATTTAAATAGCTTGTGGGCTTTTGTGGCATCTTGGGCTTTGTTAGTTTTATTTGGTCATGTAGAGGTCCTGCTCACGAACCTAAGTTGCCTCTCTCTAGCTCTTTCCTACAACCTTGGTGTTTTTAGAGAAGGAAGGAAGGTCCCTGTACAGGTGCCAGACTCTAGGCCTATGGGTCCCAGACACAGGCTCTTGCTGGCTCTTCATCCTGTGTCTGTGTCTGTCACACAGATCCTTTTCTCTCCCTTGCAGCCTTAGGAGGCTGTGTAGGATCTTAAAACAGAGAAGTTAACACTCAAAGTTTAAACTTCAACATTTTTTACCATAACAAATGTAACAGAGGGAGAAAAAAAGAGTAATGGAAGTCTCTGGCTAGGAAAGTATAGGATTTATAGACTTCCCAATGCTGTCGAGGGTTTCTGCTCATGCTGCCTCCAGGACTTAAGCTTTTATTTCCCGTATTGATGAAATCCTTCATTGCACAGTAGCGGTAGGAGAAAAATCAGCAAGCCTGGTGAGATCTCCTGAAGGAGATACAGAATCTCTCAACGTAAGGCACAAGCTCCACTTCATGATGCACATATCCTATACACAGTTATTTAAATGCTTCAGCTAGTCCAGCCTGCAGCTTCTGTGGGAACCCCACTGGTTGGTGTTGCTGATGCTTGCGCCTTTATCCCATCACAGTGCCAAGGCTGATCTCCTCCATGCCATGGGTCTGTGACCTCAGTGGTCACCCTTTAACTTGAACTGCACTTCTGAGCATCTGTAATTCTAGGGGGCAGATGGTTGTTGTTTATTAAAATGGATTCCAATAGTGTAATATATTCCTGAACTGGCAGTATGTGCTGCAGCCCTTTCCTTGCAGCATTGTTTAATGAGCTGGAGAGAAAGTTCAGCCTTTCAGAGGCTTCAGAGTGAAGAGGAGGAGGCTTTCTCTGAATGGTTGGCCCTAATGAGGAGAACTCAGTTGACTCTTCAGAGATCAGATTTGGTCTCTCTTACAGGTTGCTCTGAAGTGAATTTTGCCTGTGCTTGTTGGAATTTAGGGTTTTTTTCATTGACAAGACTACTGTTTAGGGAAACAAGTGCAGCAATACCATAACTTCCTAAGTTGTATGTTGTATTTATGCAGTTCTTTTACTGGATTTGTGTCCTGTCTGAGTCTCTCAGACTCTCTTTTGCCCAGGGAGGCTGTGGCTGCTCCCTCCCTGGAGGTGTTCAAGGCCAGGCTGGATGAGATCTTGAGTGACCTGATCCAGTGGGAGGTGTCTTCATCTGTCAGCTGTCATTAATATTTGTGGATGCATCTTCTGCTGCTTTGGCAGGAAATTGGCTTTCAGAAGTGAAAATGTGGCTGCTTGTTCTTCACAAGAGATGTTAAAGTGCTGGACATCCCAAAGTGTGTTTCCCACTGCTGCTGAGGCAAAGGGGTAGAGGTAGTGGAGCAGGTGCAGAATCTGCACAGCTCTGAGATGCGATACAGGAATGAGTCTCTCTCTCTCTTTTCCTTCCCCTGAGTACACTGGATGGACTTTAGTTATTACTTAGCCCTTAAACAGAGCAGCTGACTTATTTTTTTTAACAGCTTCTGCCACACAGGTGTCAGTCTGACGGAAAGTGCATCAGAGCAGGATTGCAGCTCTTCATTTTCATAAAACCCATAACGAGATGGAAACCGTTGGCAACCAGAGACTTAAAAAAAAAAAAGAAAGAGAAAGCACTAAGTTTTAAGTTCTTACTTTATGAAAGGACCCCTTTTGGGTGGATCTTAATGCTTCTATTGTGCTGTGTTTAAGCTGTTCAGTTCATGAGAATTACCCTTTTCCAGGAAGGGGTCACCCAAAAGCTGAACCCTGTTAAAATTAGGAATACAAATCCTGCTTTTTTTGCTTTGGAGTGTCAAGAGGTGAGAAGAAAAAAAAGGGGTTTTTTTCATTTGTTTCCTGGATTTTTTTTGTCTAGAACTGATTAAAAGCATATCATGGCTTGAACATACTACCATTCCAAAAGCATTAACTAATGGGGAGTGGTGTGATTTGTATGTCTGTAACATACAAATACAGCTGACTTGCTTTATGGAAAGCTCCATGCTGCACTTCTGAGCAGCTTCATAAAAGTCTAGCAACAGGCTGAAACTAGGAGTGTGGAGGACTGAGAGTGTGATTTCCTGGCAGTGGTGGGTGCTTAGAGAGCATTTACTATGTCCTGCCTCTTGAATTGTTGGGCATTATTGTAGGGTTTTATTTCATTCTTGACACTCCGATCTCGGCTCATTACTTTACCACTAGATCTTGCCTGAGCCAAAATTTGCATTACACCCTCCTTACACTCTCCACATCACAACAGGGAGCTGGTTGGCATAAAGCAGCCTCTTTTAACCTAGCAGAGAAAAGCCTTAACAAGGACCGGAGGCTGAAGGAGCTGGCTAAAACACATCCTGTGTCAGAAGGGAGGTCAGACTGGATGATGAAGTGGGCCATTCAGTTCTAAAAATCTATGAATATTAATATGTATCTATTACAGAGTAGAGTGAGGTCATTGATTAATACAATTTCTGCCCTAAGCTATTGTCCTGCAAGGGGATTCTCCAAGTCTCTTACTTCTGCTCCTGCTTTGGGACACCTCACTGACTAAAGGTTAATTATCTGTTCTGCAGCTATTAAAACAAAAGACTCGCTGGTTTGAATTTATCACTTCTATGTTCAGCTGAAATACTGTTTCTCTTGCAAGTAAGAAATAGAACCCACCCAACCCCATCTTTTCTTGGAGACACCAGAGTTTTGTCAACCCCGCTGGGCTAAGTCACAGTCGATGCAGTTATTAGATTTATTTTGCCTCCGAGTTTCTCTGGCCTTTTTTAGGGTAGTGCATTTTTGTACTATTCCTTACCCATTTCTGTGCACTTCCTGATGTTTAGTTTCCTTTAATGAGTGTGCCTGCTCGGAGTAGCTCACTGAAAACATCTGCTTAGGTAGTTATGTCCATTGCCTTCTCCACTAGTTAGGATCCAGAAAAGGGTATGATTGGTTTAAATGATTCCCTACAAAATGCATTACCTTAATTTAGATACAGATGGATTTTGTCTGCTGTTGCTAACCATTTGTGGTGCTTTGGGAGCTTCCCCTCCCCCCTGATTCACCAGACTAACTCAGCAAGCTGGAAGTTTAGAAATGAAGCTATATTTTACAGCATAGCATGAATTTACAAGCATATATACACAGATACTTACAACTATATGTAATTATATAAAAGTTAAAAGTAATACAGAAATTCAAAATCCCTCCTGAACAGCAAAACCGCTCGGGAGGGTTCCAAACTAACTTCCCTCTTCTTCCCACCTCCTCCCTTATCTCAGAAGGCTTACATGTAGGGGTGAGATGCAGATAGAAGTTAGAAGAATAATTAGATTGAGTTGTACAGGTCCAGGCAGAGGACTTAATGAAACAAGTGCCAGACAGACAGAGACTGACTGACTTTGTTATTGTTTCTTGTTTTTATGTCCCTCAGCAGAACCAATGAGTGACATAGACATCACTATTATTTCCTTTTTCACAGCCAATGGTCTAATTTCTTTCATTAGAATATTCCAGTTAGCCTCAAACCAGCACACCATTTATGCAGGTTTGTTACCTGTAAAAAAACATCCCCATAGCCTTATTTTATTATAACTCTGATTTGCTCCCATCTTGGAGAACTGATGTCCTCGTATTCACCATCTTTTCATAATCAAATAATAAGCTCTAGTCTCAGGTCAGAGCTTTGGCACACTATAGTATTGGTCTTTTTGCTGTGCTAGAAATTACAGATCCAGGTCATATTGGGAATTTCACCAACTACCAAGCAAAGCCTGAGTTAGCCTCCCAAAAATACTTCTCAGAGAATCATAGAATCAGTCAGGGTTGGAAGGGACCACAAGGATCATCTAGTTCCAGCCCCCCTGCCATGGACAGGGACACCCTACCCTACATCAGGCTGAACAGAGCCTCATCCAGCCTGGCCTTAAACACCTCTGGGGACGTGGCCCCAACCACCTCCCTGGGCAACCCATTCCAGGCTCTCACCACTCTCATGGTGAAGAACTTCCTCCTCACATCCAGTCTGAATCTCCTCACATCCATCTTTTTGGCCAGAATGTAGCTACTCTGACAAGGACAAAAAGATGCTGCTGCTGTGCCTTTTGTGCAAGGCTTAGAGGGCAACCTTTAGGCATGAGTGGAAGGGAGTGGTGTCCTGGTGACTGCAGAGGACAAGCCTTTGCTGTTCAATGCAATGGGAAGGTATCCTTCATTCGTCCAGATCAAAGTGCCTGAGTTTGGGGCAAACCCATAATAATCCAGAGATTATGCCATAGTAGCCTTAAAAACAAGCAGTAATGTGGGCAGTGTTGTTTCCTGTGGATGGATTTCCATATGTGCCAGTGGCCAACGTTTGTGGTTAAGATGTCTTACTCAAATGGCTTTTTCTTCTCTCTGCAACAGCCTTCCAGGGCTTCACAAGTGCCATTCAGAGCAGCAGTATTAGAGGCCAACACCGTTTTGTGTAGCACATCACCTTGATTGGGTAGGAAATAGTGCTGCTGGGGTTCAAACAGGAGGAGTCACTAGGGGTCAAATGTTTTGACTTTTTGCTGCCATCTGGTTTAAAACAAATCACTTAAGAAAGCTGCTGTTCAGAAAGTTCTTTTTTATTCTTCCCTACAAAGCTTTCTGTGATTGTTTTGAAGAGTAGTCCAGGTACTACTTAACCAGCGAAAAGCTTTGAGACCTGCAATGCTATGAATGTATTTCAAGCATGCAACATATACTTAAGCAATAGTTATCTGTGCCAAAACTTGGTTCTAAATATCTTGAAAGTAGGAGCATTTTCCTTAACAGTAGCTCCTCTGCTGAACACAAGCATGAAAAGAAACAAGTGTGGTTGTAAGCTTGTGGAAAATCTAGTTACTGGACCTGAAAGTGGTAAGCTATTGCTGGGTTTAGGTTAAGATGATAAATGCTTCAAAATTAAGATAATCAGTAAATGAATGGTTCCAAAATATTACCACTTAATGTGCTTACTTTTAAAATACATAGAAGACTTAATGTGATTCCTTGCATTAGACATTTTTTTTTTTCCCCTCCAGCCCAATAATCTCCTGTGCTGCTCAGGATTTCACCTGCATAGTTTAGTGGTCTGCTAGAGTGCTATGAATTCATAAACTGTCCTTACAATCTGGTACAAATTGGAGGCTGCTTTGGCTGCAGTCTGGTGAAGAATGCAACAGGAGGCAGGCTGCCTGCAGAAGTGCCCATGTGCCCAGGGTCAGCCTGCTCTTTGCCAGGGTCATCGTTGAGCACACAGGTCAGCTCAGTGTGCTGGTTTGAACTAATTGGAGGATTTGAGTGAGAAATTAGACCATAGGTTGAGAAATGAAAACACATGATGTCACTTCACTCACAGCTTTACTGAGAAAGACAAAAAAAAATTGTTTTAAGAGTTGTAACCCAAATATAGATAAGTCAGACTGCTTCAGGCCTCTCTGGGCTATAGCTGGCTCCTTGTATGGCTCCTTTTCCCTGCCTTGTGTAGCTGATTCTGAATAATTCCACTAACTTCTTTCCTACTGCTGACCCCCCTGGCCGATCTACTTTCACCTATCTGCTGCATCAACAGGTGGTGAGATAAGATTGGGGAAGGGGGGAAAGGTGTTAGGGGTGGTTAGAAACCCCTCTTAGGGATTTTGATCTCTAGGAGGGCTGTGGTGTTTCTCTATTACCTTTTTACTGTATATATCTGTAAATATCTGTTATACATTGTAAATATCTACTTGTATATTGTGCATTGCTGTAAATATAAAGTTTCATTTATCAACTTCCAGCTGCCTGAGTCCTAGCCTGGGTTATATCAAAGATTGAGGGGCAGGTAACTGCTAAACCACCACACTCAGGCAGCTCACAGGGCTCTGCCACCTCACCTGGCTCCAGGCTGGGGCTCTGTCGTCTTCTGGAGCAGGTGAAATATGTCTACATGGAAAGAACACTAGACAACATGAGAACATAATTTGTCAGTGCCAAATAATTTCATTGCCATGGAGCAAAGGCAGCACTGTAGTTGCAGAAGCCTTGGCTTGTTCACCTTTTAGCTGTGCACTTGCAGGTGCATTGCAGCCTAGAGGTTGCAGCTATGACTCTGACTATCCCTTTCAGCAAAAATTGAAATAAAACCAGGGTAGCTGAACTTGGAAGGGGGATAGAAGACTTCTACTTGTAGCCAATAGTGGTGGAAGGGAATCTTGTCCCTTCTTTCTCTACTCAGACAGGATTGTTCTAAGCTGTTCACAACAGATGTTTGTCTAGTGTGTTCTTAAAAACTTCTGGTGTGAGAGGAGCCCACCCATCTCCTCAGCAAGCTGTTCAAGTGTTTAACTGTCAGTGCATTTATACTGTGGCACTGTGGTAGGGGAGTTTACCCCAAACACTGTACCCTTAAGCTGCTTTTCAGCAGTTCTGTGTCTATGAGTTCTTGTTTGTTTTGCATGAAATGCCAAAAAGAATATGTTCCTCTTCATCTTGCACTTTCCTTCCAGATTCTTGAAGGCTGTTGTCATGTTCTTCCCATCCCTGCTGCTACTTCTCTTTTACTTCCTAAGCAAGTTAAACGTGATTTCATTATTTTCACCCATTTTCCTCCACTCTCATCCAGCCTTTCCTGACTGCTTAAGACTTTCAGTGAAAGTCTCCTTTCCAGCATTTTCACCTACTGTTTGCTTTCTAAACACTCAGCAGTGTTTGGGACTGTTCCTAGCAGTATTCCTGAAAAGAGTGTGTGCACTTGCAGTCCAACATGATGCAATTTACTGTTGGGGACACCGAATTCCATTAGAAACACAGGGGAAGTACAAACAGGTAACAACTGACTTGGTAGGGAATGATTCAGGGCATGATACAAGTAATGAACCTCAATCATTATACTTGGAGAGTTTATTCACTTCTCTCTGTATATAGGTAATGGACTGTGACTGCATTACTTTTCAGGGTTTGCTGTTGCACTCTGTGTATCACCTGCTCCTTTCTCCCTAGAGATGCAGAAAAGGCAGTGGGCCCAACCTGTTGTCTTATCCCTCCAACCTGTAGAGCCTGCTGCCTCGCTGCTCTGTGCTCCTCAGCTAATGGCTGTTACTTACTGTATTTAGCCACACGCTGTGAGTAAGCTTTCTGTCTCCACTGAGTGACCTTAAAACTAGATGGAATGGCTCATCAAGGTAGAATCTTGCTCAGTGCAGGGTTGAATTGCTGTGGCTGAAGGAGTATTGCTGGGAACAGGCTACTTCATTTCCTTGCCTTCCAGTGAAGCTATTATGTTCCTTCTACAGCTAATATTTTTCTTTTGAGAGGGCATATTTTGTGACAGTTGCTTATTCCTCCTCCAGGAGGATGCAGCAGGTAAGAAAGGCTCTTTTTGTGCCATATCCTAGGTGTTTAAGCATTAGAGTAAAAGGATTTGCCCAGCCTGAACACATTCGTCAGCTCCTTTTCCAGCCATCTGGTTCTCAGTCTGAGCTCCCAGGCTCAGCTTTCAAAGAGGCTAAAGCTTAGCTGCTCTCCTAGTCCTGGTAGCATATTTCTCCACCTGAAAGATTTAATAACCCCTTCACTTGCACCACAAAAAGCAGGTTGTCTTAAGGATACAGGCGAGCAAGGTACATAAGTCCTCCTTCAGCTGTAGGTTATTACCTAGAGATTGCAGTTGGGCACTTCTGCTGTCTCTGCAAAGCCCTTTCCATCTTCTAAGGAGCATTGTGAGAGGATTGCAATGCCTCTACACCCTGATGGATGGCTAATCAAGGAGCATCCTTCCAGAAAGTGATAGATTTAATTAATTTTACCTCTTAATACCTTTTAGGGAATCTTGGGCCTATCAGAAGAAAATCAAAGATGTGACCACAGCTGATGGTCATGCACAGACAGTTTGTCTTGGTGGTCAGTGGTCAGACTTGAGTCCTTGGCAGACTAAGGAGGTTTGTGTACAAGATAATGGTTAAAGCTTTCGTTGTTCCTGGTAGTCCATGTCATACAAAGTGCTAAACTTTCCCCTTATGCCGTGCAAAGTATAATCAAAATGGCTTTATCAAGTTGATAAGTAGTAATAGTTCAGCCTCTCTAGGGAGAAATGTAGAGTGCAGTTTCTCTGAAGGCAGGTGAGAAAAAATGGAGTGGTATTTTTGTTTTGTTGGTTCTGTTTTTAATCTGCATGTCACCGCATCCTCCTCCAGGTGATTCTCTAAAACCTCCCCCATAGTGAGGTTAGCAGACCAGCAGCACTACTTGACAAAACTGCAAGAACTAGGACATCATGTGCCTTGTGTGTGAAGGGTGAGGAACAAGTAACTGCTTGTGATGGCTCACCTGCTTTGTTTGATACCAAGAGATCTCATGGTAACAAATGTGGTTTTGAAACTTTACTCCTCAGTGTCCATGAATTAGCTCTTGAACCTGCATGTAAGTGGGAATTAGGAATGTCTGTAAGAGCTGGATACAATGGACAGTGAGAGAACACTTGAGGAATCAAGAAGAAAGATGTGTTTATATAAAATATATTCACTATATATATTTCCCATGACATTGAATTCTTGTGATGATGCCACAGTCTAAATAGTTTAGTTTCCCATGGACAAGGTTAAAGTAATTCTGGGGTTAGAGAAAAAGGCTGTCTGCTGTGATTGCTGCTGGCAGCAGAACCTGCTCTTTTCCTGCTTCCATGGCCCTGTTCAGTGCACTGGGGAGCTGTTAAAGGCAGTTTCCTGAAAACCAAGACTTGACATCAGTGGACTCTACGTGCTGCTGCTTTTGTTATTCACTGCCTGGCTGCTGATAGTCTGTGAACAGTCAGCAATAAATAGAAATATAGTAATGCAAAGAGTTAATGGAATTGCCAGCCTGGGATAGTGGTCTCCTGCTCTCATTTTGTCATGTCAGAACCGATAAAGTTTGTTGCAGTCATCACTCTCTTTTCATTAAGCGATACAGCCTTCTTTTGAGCATTTTATATCTCAGATGTCAAGCTCTCTTTTTGCAGTGACAGAGGGCTGGTTTAGAATATCCAAAGGAGGCAAGATCTTTTGTTTGTGCTCCAGAATGCTCAGTTACTTCATTACTTTGTGGAAGTTGCAACTGGGATTCATTTGCTACGTAGACTTAACGTAAATAACTGAGCGTAAATGGAGGTGATGTGTTGAAACGGAAGTGAGAAGTGTCTTTGGAAGTGTTTTCATGTTAGTAGTGTTTGTGGAGCATTCCAGCGTAGCAGGACCTCCACTGAACTGCTTTTCTTTCAGAGTGCTGGCATATGATGATTCAGAAGTTATAACAATGCCACCACGTTTTTGTGGTGCACTTCAAAAGCATCAGTAAGGATGGCAGAAGAGGTGCCAGGAGTGTGAGGAATATGAGAAGCAGTGAATACCTTAACAGTATGTAGAGGCTTGCTATGCCCTGTGCTAGTGTTGCAAGGAAACATTTGAAATAATTGTGATTGAAATTAATTTGGAAGGACTGTGGCTGTTAAAGCAGTATTTCTGTGTAAGGAGGATGAATTTGCAGGTTGATATCCTGCGTAGTTCGTGTGGTCTTAAAGGTATAGTAAGAAGTCATCTTTCATTAGCAATGGGCATACTTTATGCTTAGAGCCAGATAGTGTGTAGGTGCTTATGAACACAAACTGAAAGATAGGATGAGGAGACTAACTCCTAAATACAACCCATCCTGTTTAAAGCAGGCAGCAAGGAATACCATCTTCTGATGAGATGGTGAGGAAAGGAGTATAGCATCCTGGACTGCTTGGTGTGTGGGCACACAATACACTGATACTGAGCTGGTGAGCTGCAACATGGAAAATAATGCTAAAAGAGAACATTTTGTCTTCCTTTTTTTCTATTTTTTCCCTTGAAGGTGGGCAGATATTGTACCAGAGCCCCAGGGAAGTTTTGGAATGTCCATCCTTGAAAATACTCAAAGCTCAACTGGATTGGGTCTGGGTAACCTCATCCAGCTTCAGCATTGGTCCCAGCTTCAAAGTTGACCCTGCTTTAAGTGGGTGTTTGGAAAGGCTGACCTCTGAAAGTCCCTTCCAACCAAAATTATTCTATGATTCATGATCTTGACATGCTCAAAACTGTGTCAGGGGTGAGGCTGTGTGCACAGAATGTATCAAATAAAACAAATTAATTGTCCATTTGTTTAATTTTTCCTGTTATTTAATCCACTGCATTTGATTGCACTCCAATTTTTCTTTTATCTTTGAGACATATGGTTGGAATGGAGCTCTGTTTGTTGAAGCCAGTTCCTGCTGCTGCAACATGCATACAACCATGTCCTGGAATCCCATTAATAAGTCTATTGATGTGGTGATTAGCCATGTTTGAAAACAGTGGTTTTGTTTGTTTAAATATGGGCTCCAGTGCATGCATACAGTCAGAGTATCTGCTGTCTTTAGTCATCTGCTTGCTCAATAGCTGTCATAATAGATAAAGAAGTTTAGCAGAGATAAGATGCAGAGATAGATGAAACTGTGCTGAAGTTCACTATTAATAATTGAAACAGGAGATCATTTGGTGTCAGGAACAGCTTTTTATCTTGAAGAGTAGAGCTGCACTGGGGCAAGGCTGTTCAGCAAGTTGGCTGATTCTCCATCCTTGGAGCTTCCCAAGGCTCAGCTAGAGAACACCACCACTCAAGTGGTCTAGCATTGGTGAGGATCCCACTTCAAGCAGGAGGCTAGCCTGGAGACCTCTGAGGTCCTTCCTGAAAGATGCTTTTGTGATTCCTTGGACTCTTCATAAACAGTCAAAGAAAAGTTTCCTTTGTCTTCCCTTCCTTTCGGGTATTGCTGCAGAAGTAATGCCAAGACAGTTATCTCTGCTCCAGCTTTCATAGTGTGGTGTAGTTTTCCCCTATCCTTTGCAGATTATTTGCCATTGGAACAGGCTGCCAGAGGGAGGTGGTGGAGTTGTCATCCCTGGAGCTGTTCAAGAAAAGTCTGGATGGAGCACTTAGTGCCATTGGCTAGGACTGGGT
>VWZI01019114.1:228971-241329 GCA_013396835.1 Psilopogon haemacephalus | reverse complement strand
ATAAATTTAAAAAAAAAAATATATATATAATTGCCCTAAACTTATTCACAGTTAACACACACACACACATTCTGTTATATGTTTGGTAAAACTGATTTTTCTGAATGTATATCTATGATCTGATGGATTCAAATGAGTTTAAGAAAGATTTTTAGAAAAACCTAACTAACTGGAAAGAGTCTTGCAGCACAAACTGCCACTTAAATGTTAAACTTTCACAAACCTCAGAACAGAGAGTATGAATTTTTCAATTTTGAGAGTCTCAATGTTTGTGATCCAAAAAGTGTATGTTGAGGCATAACTGGGGAAAAATATAGTCCCTTCCACATGGTGATAATGCAGGGGGTTTGCTGCTTGCATAGCTTAAATTTAGCACGTTGTCTGAGAAGATCCATGGATGTGAAGCAAGTTCTCTGTGGCACTCAGGAAGTCATTGGAGTGGTCAGCCACCTGGGCCAAGCAGGATCCAGGTTTACAGGCTGGAGCAGTATGATGGGGTGCAGTGCACAGGACTGGCCCTCTTTGCAGTTGGTCAGGAACTGGTCCCCAGTGTCACAACTCATTGCCAGGTCGTCACCTAGATTCAGGCTCGGCTGAGCTCAGGCAGGTAGCCGCTCTCAGAGCGTGATGAGTGGCTTCAGATCCTTGGCTCAGCGATGAAGATGGACAGGGTCAGGTCTGCTGCTCCTGGAGGAGGCGAGTCTGCAGCTACGCGCAGTAGAAAGCACAGAAGGCTGAAAAGGTAGCGGACAAAACAAAGGCAGCAGCAGCCAACAAACAATTTGGCTAGGTTTTTAAGCGTCTTGGCGAGTGTCTTTGACTAGGTTATTCCACCAAAAGAGAGGGAGATGCACATGCCTAGCATCATGACCTGTGTTTACTGAAAACAAAGCAGGGTGCAAAACAAGGCTGAATATGGTATCTGTGTGGCAGGCTGAGAGGTGCCATGGCTTTTGTTTGCTCTCCTGCTTCTTCCATCCTGGGAAGAAGGAGAGGGGGTTGGGGGGCAAGGCGGGTATTCAGATAGATATCTTGGATATGAATTTTAGATATAATTTGGACCTTCCACCACAAACCCCTCCTCAGATTTTGCAGTGAATAGAATAGAATAAGCCAGGTTGGAAGAGACCTTCAAGATCATCCAGTCCAATGTAGCACCCAGCCCTAGCCAATGGTACTAAGTGCACTATCCAGGCTTTTCTTGAACACGTTCAGGGAGGGCAACTCCACCACCTCCCTGGGCAGCCCATTCCAATGCCAGTAACTCTCTGGGAAGAACTTCTTCCTAATGTCCAGCCTATACCTCCCCCAGCACAACTTGAGACAGAGACAGGATTCTGGGAATTTCACTTTTACCATGATACTCTGTTATGTATTTCACTGTAGAGTCCCTCTGCTCTTCACCAGAATTCTGACAGTAGAGTTAGAGAGAACCAAAATTCCTTAAACCTGCTCTGATACCACTGCAGCCCAGCATACATCACAGCCCGAGAAAAATTAGGATGCCTTCCAAGCATATGTTTAGAACAGATTCGAAAGGAAAAACGTGCTGTTGTGGTTAGAAGGGCCAGTGCCATTCTGGGGTCTTTTAGAAGGGATCGTGGAGTTTTTCTCTCTGGAGATCTTCAAAACTTGCCTGGAGAGGTTCCTGTGTGATCTGCTGTAGGTCATCCTGTTCTGGCAGGGCTGTTGGACTGGATGAAATTTCAAGGTCCCATCCAGCCCCTGATATTCTGTGGTTCTGTGAAATGAGAACTGCTCACAGTGCAACATAGCCTGGCCATTTATCCACAGGTGACCTTTGATAAATTCTGGGTAAAGGTGGCAGGGATTCATGAGTGTCAGCCTTATGGGAGCCAAGGGAACCTTGCTGATGGAGTGAAGGACAGTCTGTTCAGTTAACTGCTTTGTATTGCAAGAGCTACACAAATGCAAAGGTCAGGACACTCACTTAGTCATTGATACAGGGCTGCTTTAGTAACTGGGAATATATTTCAGCTTGTACTGTGGCAAGAAGGTGTTTGTCACATCTCTGGAACACAGAGAGGGGAAATTGAAAACAAAGTGGTCAAATCACCAAAGCCACAGGATCTGGCTCAGAATGAAAACAAGTTTGGCTCCAGAATGGAATCCTCATTTGAGTACTTCTTTGATGTTTGTTTTTAATTTTTTCCTCAAATGTTTGGATGCTTTCCATTCAAGTAAACCAAATTCAAGTAACTTGCTAGGCATGCTGATAATACTTCCCTTTTTTACTTCTGGAGTGGTATAGTGGATTACAAAGCACATAGGAAGCCTTTTGACTCTCACTGTACTTCTGATGAGTGGATAGGGGGTTGAAGGTCTTCTTGTATCAGTGTCTTGCACATAGTTACAGACTGCCCTGTTTCTTTTGCCACAAGGAAAGGGATAATACCTCACTGTATTTTTAGAGCTTTGTTGGTTTAGATGCTAAAACCAAATAAGGTTGCCCTTATTTTCATGGCTCCTGCTTTTTCTCTTCAGATCTTCTATTCAGAAAAGAAGAAACTTTTAAAAATCCTCTTTCTTGTACCACCTTCTTGCATTCTTAAGAAGTGCTTTATATGAATTTCCACGTTTCATCCATTAAAGGAGTCTGGAGCCATCTTCTCCCAATATGCCAATTTTGACTTACTAGCTTTGCTCACATTATACCTTCTTCTCCTGCTCAGATGTAGACCTTCCTTGGCAGCAAATCTTCTACTGTCCGTGTCTGACAAAATCCTGAGTAGTTGCTAGAAAACACCTTTTAGAATTTTATTTTCTTTTAAGGAAAAAAAAAAAACACCAAACCTTAGTTAGCATTTTCTGAATTCTTTGGTTCTGTTGGCAGGTTGGAATCTCCCAAAGCACAAGCACTTTCTCAATAGGCTGTCACTAGACCTCCATAGTGTAAATAGGCTGCAAGTCTTGCATTCTCTTGGCTGTGGTTTTCTTTTCTGCCATAATCAGACCAGAATGTTTTACTATCTCAATCTCCTGCTCCAGGTTTCATTTCAGAAACACTTCTTGCTTCTTCTAGCTGTTGTTCACTTTAACTCCTTGGTTCAGATAGTGTTGTTCTGAGGCTAAAATGCTACTAGAATTCTTTTGTTTTGCTTTAATCCATCAACTTTTTAACATCTGAAGACTGTAAATGAGTGCAATATTGGAGGGTAAAAAAGATTGCATGCAGTCTTAATGTCAAAAACGATTGACTATTACAATTTAATTTACTTAGTAAACAAGAAGTTCCTAGCATAAAATTCAATTCAGCACGCAGCTGTCAAATGCTGATGAAAATCTTAATTTCCTAAATAAATTCACTGCTCTCTTTCAGATAACCTCTCTCTCCATTCTAAAGCCATGTGCTGAAGGAAATGTAGCTATGATTAACCCCTTGCATACCAATTTCAAGTACTGCTCCATACACCAACAGGGTGATGGGTACCCAAGAGAGGTCTGTGCCCATTACTCGTATCATTGAGTAGGCCTTTTTCTCTCCTCAGTTTCTTATAAATGAAAATATGAATAGTATTTTCCTTATGGAGATATAGATTTCATCTTTGTGGCGGTATATATACAGAGCCTGAATTTTCCCTTCATTTTCTTGATTAATCCCCTTCAAGAGTAGCAAAACACTGCTCAAGGGCCCATTTTGGTACGAAATAAGCACACCTATCTCTGGCTTTGCCCACTCTGAAATCAAGCTTTCGTTGGTTGAAGGATCAAATTATGTGAAAATATATTTTTTTTTTTAAAGCCACATATAAGACAGGCGGAGCTCTGAAATGCAAAGTCATTACTGTTTTAATTTCTAACAGTGTTAGTAAATGACCTTATAATCGCTTTGAAGGCTATTCCCACAAAAATGCAACTGTTCATCTTGCCTAAATCACTCAGAGAATCTGAAAGCAAATCCCGAGTGTACTTTAAGCCACTACTTTAGTTTTTTTTTTTAGGGAAAGTGAAGTGGTGACCTGCTACCGTAAGCAATGCAACCACACCTAGGTCCAAAGCTGCTCTGAAGTTTAATGCCCATCACGCAGCCTTATTACACTTATGACCCTCTTTTGTTCAGACCGATGTTGGTTGCAGCTCTGATAACTGCAACTGTGATGCACTACAGTTTGTACTGGTACGAGTGGGAGTGTGGCCAGAGCCAAACCGGATTCTGATGTAGTCTTCTAGTTTTGATAAGACTGTTATTGTCACAGTGGTTGAGTGGAGGGAACGCATAGATGCTGTTGGGTTTTGTTTTGTTTCTCCTTACGCCCTTTCTGCCTGGGGAAATAATTTTAGGGAAGACTCTTGCAAAAAAAAATATTTTAAAAGTGTCTATCCTTAAGTTTGGAGATAGCTCTGATCAGCATGCAAGATTGCACTGGGAGGTGGGGTGGGGTGACCTCAGGTTTCTCCATGTGTCTCTCGAATCACCGGGATGAGTTCTTCACCACTTCTTGCAGGCTTAGACCTGAACCTTTAACATCTGAAGAGCTGTCCACACGCTTTATTCTACCTCCTGAGAACAGCCGTAAGGAAGTCTGCATTGTTTCCAAACACTGCTGCCGGTACCTGGGCGCCGGCTACTGCTCCCGAAGCTGTAGCTCCAACAGAGCCCCACAGAAGCAAGCAGCCACCACCTGCAGAACCCTAAAACCCCGTGGGGGCTAGGCATGCCGGGGGCAGGGTCTGGCCCCGCCGGCAGGACCTCCGCGGTGTATCCGCTCTGATTGCGGTGATGGTGAAGGAGGCAGGAAAAATGAGGCTGGGGAAGGACTGTCGCTCTTGTTGAGGAGTGGTGGTGGGGATGCGGTTTTGCCTTCCGCCTTGCTTTCTCCGTCCGCGGAAAGCTGGCGACAGAGAGCGAGAGGCGGGGGGGCGGTGTCGGTGTCTGCCGGCTTCCAGCGCTCGCCTTCCTCCGGGAGCTGGGGCGGCTGCCGCCGAGGAGCCGGCGCTCCCGGAGCCGGCCAGCGGCTCTCACCACCCCTTTCAGTGGTGCCAGCGGCGCGATCGCCCCAACTCCTGGGAGGGGAGACACCCCCTGCCGCCGCCGCCGCCTCCTTCTCCTCCCCGCCTTTCTCCTCCTTCTCCTCCCCGCCGCAAACCCCAAATAAAAGGGGCGGGGGTCGGCAGGATGCGCCGCTCAGCTAGGAGGTCGGCGCTGCCGCCGGCCGCCTGATGCTGCCGCGATTCGCCATTGCCGCCTACGGCTCGAAGCCGTGCGAAGGGAAGCGAGGGGCAGAGGTGGAGAGCCGGGCGGTAGAAGAGCATCAGCACCCCTCGCCCGGCACCCCCCGCGGGCCGCCGCTGCCGCCGTCCCTCCCTATGCCCAGCCGCCGGCGACTGGGGGCCACGGGGGCCCGCTCCTGCCTCCTCTGGCTCTTTGTGTTGCTGAAGGTAAGCGCTGGGGAAAGGGAGGGCGGTGGGTCTCCTCCCTTCCCTCGGGTACTGACTCCCCTCCGCGCTGCCTTTGTGTGCCTTCCCGGCGGGACCGAGTGGCCGTGCCCGCTCCGCTTCTCCCGCGGCGCGGTGGAGGCAAGGGCTGGAGCCCGGCTGGTCCCGCTTTGTGCTCCCGCGGGCAGCTGCGCAGGAGCCTTGTGGGTTTGGCGAGGGGAACAGGGAGGTGGCACTGCAGCCCCACGGAGTACGGAGTCCCCCGCGCCGTGCCCTGGAGCGAGATGCGCTCCCGCCCTGTATCCCCACCGAAAGTGCCAGCAGCAGGCTGGGGAGCTGCGGCGGCGCTTCCTCCCGTCCTCTGCCTCCTCCAAAGTTATTCGACTCCTATCAGGGCTGCCGAGAGAGGGACGATGTGGGGCTTTGGGAGTGGATCGCCCGTCAGGACAGGGCTGTGGCGAGGACACCCGAGCTGTCCTTCAGCACCTGTCCCGTTCCTTGGCGCCGCCCCGGTCCCTATCGCCACCTCCGGGGAAGCCACATCCCGCCGAGACTTGTTCCCCGCGTTAATTGCCTTGTCTTAAATGCGTCCCCTCCCTGCGAGACAGCCGTGATGAAGATGGAGCTAACAAAGGGGCGGGTGGTGTACCGTCACGGATTCGTCGTGGCGGAATTTAGCGCTGCTTGCGGACCAGCATCATGCGACGTTCGGGCTCAGCCGATATTCCTGGCAGATTAGTTTTTTCCGAGTTCTGCCTAATCCTGCAAGCTTGGTTTCACACGGCATCTTTTTATCTTTACGCTTTCCCTCCTTTAGTGGTTTCTCAAGCATGTTTAATATGCTTCGTGTAACTTCTGAAAGGAAATATGTGTACCGCCTAGGTGAATACCACTGACTGGGAATGTCATTACCCTGAAGTACGGTGTTCAACACTCCTAAAAACTTCGTTGTATATGTGTCAGTCACTGCTAAGAAGAGCTCTGCAGCTAAGGACCTGACCTTTCAGACTCTTATAAATGTAAATGTTCTATGGAAATCAGCAGGACTCACTGTGCGTGAATAAGGCTTTGCAGGATCATATCCTACAACAGCCGTGGGGTCACTTCAGAAACTGACATTGCATTGACAGAACTATTTCAAGGGAGGCTTTCACAGCATCTGTTCACATATAGTAGTCAACTGTCAGCTGTCTCATTTTCATAACTGCTGATACATACATTTTTGCAAGATAAAATGCCAGTATGCAGACAAAATTGTGCTTCTTAGAACTTGGTGATTTAAAAAAAAAAAAAATTGTTTAAAAAAACCCAAACAAACCCCCCCCCCCCAACATTTTATTTTGAAGGAAATAAGACTAAATGCTATGGCCCAGAAGAAAGGCGAAGGTCCTCTTTTGTTCCTTAATACAGAAGTGCACAGAGTTTGAAGTAGCTGTTTTATCCCACAGTCATGGAGTTCATGTAGTTCTGAATCCTTTAAAACAAATAAAACTGATCAAACAACGATAAATGAAAAAAAAAAAAGTGTTTTGGAGGGTGGGTGTTTTCCTGTTTGTTTAGTTGTTTGGGTTAATTTTGGGTCTGTGGTTTTGGCTTTTTTTGGGCGGGGAGGAAGGAGGGGAAATGTTACTTTGGCTTTTGTACGTCGAGAGGGTTTTTTGCTTTGTTTTACTACAATTGCTGTGATAAAGGATGGCAGGAAGTATTTTAATTTTGCAAAATACTAGTTTAAAAACCAAGTAATCTTAAGGAATTTGGTGAGGTTTGGAGGTAGCTGAGCCCTCAGGTTTTCATTCTGTTGAGAATTAGCCATCGCCTCTGAGTCAGGTGAAGCTGGAAGCAAGCACAGAACTGGAATGACAAAGAAAGCTGATGAGTATTCATAGAATTCTGTGGTGGAAGAGCAGGTGAAGCTGTAGCTCAAGATAAAGGTGCATCAGTAATGCCATGTGACTGGATTATGACTTTGGTTGGCCAGCATGCCTGCTGCAATTATTTATCTTGTATGTTGTTATAAGAGGAGAACTGAGGCCTGGGAGGATGCTCAGAGTAAACACAGCCCCAGGAAAGAAGTTGAAGAAGCAAGAGTAGTGCTTGTTTCAGATAACTGAAATAGGACCATTTCCCTGAGACTAAAGTTCACTCTGTTCTCTTTAATGTCTGCCTATTATTTTGCAATGATAAGTAGCTGAAAACAACTAATTTCAAAGCAAGGCACTTTCCTCATTTTATGCTATTTAGTCTTTCCAGCTTGACTGAAGCAAAACTGAGATTATCCTGCTTCGAGTTAGTAAATTGACTCTTACCTGTATTAACTGTGAAGTATTAAACTGAAGTACTTTTTAGGCTCTCAGGGAGTGAGAGGATTAGGGTGAATGGAGCAAAGCTGGAGGTGAGGAGATTCAGAGTGGAGGTGAGGAGGAAGTTGTTGAGCATGAGAGTGGTGAGAGGCTGGAATGGGTTGCCCAGGGAGGTGTTTGGGGCCAGATCCCTGGAGGTGTTTTTGGCCAGGCTGGCAGAGGCTGTGGGCAGCCTGCTCTAGGGTAGGGTGTCCCTGGGCATGGCAGGGGGGTTGGAACCAGATGATCCTTGTGGTCCCTTCCGACTCTGACTGATTCTATGAAGTATTTGCTTCACCTGGAAGTCAATCTCATTGAGAAAGCAGTTGCACTGAATTGGTCATTCTGAAGACAGGCAAAACTGATGTCTGCATGCTTGCTGTTTAGGGGTTAGCAACCTAAATGTCACTTGCTAAGCTCTATCTGCTTGATGTGACCTTGTCGCCCGTCTTGCAGTTTATAATCATCAACTGACTTTGCACAACGATAAAACTGCTTAAAACACATTTCCTCTTCTCTTTTAATTGTCATATTTCATGGTGTAAATTAACAGTGCCAGCTGGCATTGTCTGAGGTTGCTTGTATGGTCAGTGACAAGGAGATCATACTCCTGCCCCCTGCATGTCATATGCCTGATATTGTTGCTCGTGGGCTGGTAATATTCAGTTCTTTCACAGTACAATGTGGGTGCTTTCAATGATGCAAGATCATAACATCTTTTCTTCCTGAAGATACAGCAATGTGATCTTGAACCTTTATTTTTCTGTTTCTTCAGTAGTTTTCTTATTTGATAGCTTAGAAACTAGCACAAGAAAGGTATTGTGTGTGAGCTCAGAGATTAGTGTGGATGTGCAATGCTTGGGAGAGGAACAGGAATGCATCTTGTTTCAGAGAAAAGCCTCCAACCATTCTGATGCAGGAATCTCTTACTTAATATGTTGCCATTTTGCAGTGGATCTGGGTCCTCTGCTGCTTCAGCCTAAATAGCTGGGAGGCATAGTCCTTAGCAGCTTTGTAATTTTCTCATTTTGATGTGACAAAGGCATGGCTGATCACGGCTGAGAGGAAAAGCTGTGCTTGAGCTAAATGAACAGCAATAAAAAGTAGATAAGCTCAGTTAAAGAAGATACTGCTCTCTGGTACCAGTTATCTTTCCCACCTTTCCTAACTGCAGTAACCTTTCCATAGTCATATGTACACTGAGCTTTGTCCATTTGAAATGCTGCCCTGGATTATGTGACTGATACATCAGATGTCACATGCTACTAACAGCTTGCACCTGGGGGATTTTGTGTTTTCTTGCTATATTTTTTTTTGTGGGGGACAGGTAGAGATTAAGTAGAGGACAAAGGCATTTTAACACACCAAACCTGATGCTAGGACATTGCTTACAATCCAAGAGGGACTGGCCAATGCTCGCAGTAGGAAAACAATGAGAAAACGTTGTCATAGTGCTCCTATGTAGGGACTAAATTGGAGGGATGGTGCTTGAGACTGAAGTCTTTTTGTCTCTATGCTGGTTTGAATTAATTGGAGAATTTGAGTGAGAAATTAGACTATTGGCTGAGAGAGGTAAACACAGTGTGGCACTTCAACAGAGTTTTACTGAGAAAGAAAAAAAAAAGTTGTTTTTTTTAAGAATTGTACCCAAAACATTAGATATCAGATGGTTTCTGACTGTTCTGGCTGCAGCTGCTCTTTGCATGGTCTCCTTTGTCTCTCTGTCTTGGTAGCTAATTCTTCTAACTACTTTCCTGCTACTAATCCCCCTGGCCAATCTACCATCAACAGGTGGTGAGATAAGATTGGGGAAGGGGGGAAAGGTGGTAGGGGGTGGTTGGTTACCCCTCTTGGGGATTTTGGTGTCTGGGAGGGCTGTGGTGTTTCTGTATTACCTTTTCACTGTATATATCTGTAAATATCTGTTATACCTTGTAAATATTTGCTTGTATATTGTGCATTGCTGTAAATATAAAGCTTCATTTATCAACTTCCAGTGTTTCTGAGTCCTAGCCAGGGTTTATAAAAAGGTGTGGGGGGCAGGTAACTGCTAAACCTCTACAGTATCAGTCTTGAATATGGTCTTCAGACTCTCCACAGAAAGCAGCAACACCCTTTTTATTCCCTTACCAAGGACACCTTTTTGTGCCTAGCAGGGTGGACTTATGCCCACTGCTCCATAAATGCCTGATTTGGCTGAGGTGAAGTTAGTTCTCTCCACAGCATCTTTGGTGTGTTACCAACACCCTTCAAGCTACCACTGCAAAACACAGCATTATCAGTGTTTTGGCTGCTGCTGAGTAGTGCTCACACAGCACCAAGGCTGTTCTATTCCAACATTTCCACCCTCCAGCAGTAGGCTGTGGGGTGGGCAAGGTCATTGGAGGGAACACTGCCAGGCCAGCTGGCCCAAGCTGACCAGAAGGGTATTCCATACCAGATGACATCAGCTCTGATGTAAAAGCTAAGGGAAAGAGGGATGTGGGGTGAGCATTCATTAATGCTGCTTGTCCTCCAGAGCAACTGCTATGCGTGTTGAAGCCCTGCTTCCTGGGGTGCAGCCAGACATCATCTGCTGATGGGAAGCAGAGAATGATATTTTTATTTGCTCTTGCTTCCCTGTGCAGCCTTTGCTTTCACTTTTGCTTTATTAAACTCCTTCTATCTTGACCCATGGGCCTCTTGTTATGTTTTCCCTCACCATCTAAAAAAGTGAGAGTGATAGAGCAGCTTTGGTGGGCAGCTGTGATGGTTTGGCAGTTCCCTGCCCCCACACACACTTTGAAATAACCCAGGCTAGAACTCAGTTGGCTGGAAGTTAAAGAAATGAAGCTTTGTATTTACAACTTTGCACAATATACAATACGTAGCAGATATTTACAGATATATACAGTAGAAAGGTAATACAGAAACAGCACAGCCCTCCCAGTGATCAGGGCCCCTAAGAGGGGTAACCAACCACCCTACCACCCTTCCCCCTTCCCAATCTTATCTCACCATCTGTCTTATGTGCCAGGTTGGCCAGGGGGATTAAGAGCAGGAAAGTAGTTAGTGAAGTTACTCAGATCCAGCTAAGAAGGCAGGGAGAGAAATGCGGCAGCCTTGGGGAAAAGGAGTCTGTCTTATCTTTGTTTTGATTCAAACTTTATACCATTTCAGTAAACAAATGAGCGAAGTGGAGTCAAATTTTGTTTTCCTTTCTCAGCCTATAGTCTAATTTCTCATTCAAATCCTCCAGTTAGTTCGAACCAGCACAGCATCTGGCCCCAAACCAGGCCAAACCACCACAATCAGTTCATGGAGTTTGATGTCATTGTGAAATCTAAATTCAAGGCATTCAAAGAGGTTTGGATTCTCTAGGGCTTTACTTAGCACAGCTTTACCCCATTTTTTTTTTTTTTTTAATTGGTGCACTTTTCAAGAATATCTTCATCTAATGTTAATGATCTGAAACAAAAGCCAGACCATCAGGACACTGCCTCTTCTGTGAGAGAGGCCTTTCTAAGAAAAAAACATTGATTTTACAGCTGGGAGTCTCAGAACTTTACCACTGTTGCCTCCTGGCTGAAAAGAAAGAAAGAAAGAAAGAAAAAAACCCAAACCAAACCAACAAACAAACAACAACAAAAAAACCCCCCACAAAACCAAAAAAACCCCAAAGAAACCCCAGACATTTAGGGTGTCCAGAGTCCTTCTAGCATCTTTTTTCCTCTTCAATAGATGCTGACTAAGGCTCCTATTGAGAAAAGATGACTTTGTGTTTCTTTCCTCCTGCCCATGTGTTACTACTATCAAAATAAACCAAACCAATTGTATCTTCCTGGTTCATTCTTTGCTTGCAAAACCAATGCAATGTTCCCTTATGACAAGACAGACTTGGAGGAGCTACTGAGGTCAAACAGATTGAACTTTTCTGCCTGCTTCTACTCTCAGACTATTCAGGTCTTACGGGGGACAAAAGAATTCTCCCATCAAGAGCATACATTTTTGGTTTTTTTAAAGGATTATCGTTAGCCCAAAACTTCTAGAAGTCCTCATCTCTGTCAATTATTTATGTGGAGTATTTCTAGAGCAGGGTTAATCCAGAGGGCGAAGATAATGAAAAGGATGCTTGCAGGCCGACTCATGTTTACAGAACTGTAGTAGGCACTTGGAAATCCTTTCCATGGGGAACAGAAGTCTGTTGTTACTCTGGAAAATTTCTGATTTCATTGTGGTGAAATGATAGTGAACCATCAAGAAAAGGTCTTTCATCCTTGCAAGGCATATGAGCCCCTGACCCAAATTTAAAAGGTCATTTAGGCAAATTCCTAAGGTTGTACCATCTCAGTCAGAAGTTGCAGTCAAGGATGAGCCTTCATTCAGGGACCATGCTGAACTTATCTGTGCCAGTCCCTTGGCAATTAAAGGGCTCAGGTACAGTGTGCTGACTGGATTTGAATCGGGATCAACCAGGTTGGAAAAGACCTTTGAGATACATTAAGTCCAACCTATCACCTTCTAATTAACTAAGCCGTGGCACTAAGTGCCTCATTCAGTCTTCTTTTGTTTGGGCTTGTGTTTGTTTGTTTTTTTTTTTTTTTTTTTTTTTTTTTTTTTACCACCCCAACTTTTTTGCAATA
>VWZI01019114.1:186598-217921 GCA_013396835.1 Psilopogon haemacephalus | reverse complement strand
TTTGAGAGGCAAAATAGTAATTTGGATTGACCCCTTGGAAAATATAGCTTTTGTTCTGACAGAGAAGGTTCCTAACAAATCTTTCGATTGCTCAGGGAGCACATTTCGATATAGACTTTCAGCCCTCTTCAAAGGAAAATGGAGACAGGGACAGTCAGCAAAGTGTGCTGGTTTTAACTAACTGGAGGATTTGAGTGAGAAATTAGACTCTTGGCTGAGAGAGTTAAACACAGTGTGTCACTTCACCAGAGTTTTACTGAGAAAGGAAAAAAAAAAATGTTTTTAAGTGCTGTACCCAAAACATGAGATATCAGATGGTTTCTGACTGCTCTGGCTGCAGCTGCTCTTTGCATGGTCTCCTTTTGTCTTTGTTCCTCTGTCTTGGTAGCTAATTCTCAGTAATTTTACAAACTACTTTCCTACTTCTAACCCCCCTGGCTGATCTACTTCAGCTTATCTGCAGCATCAACAGGTGGTGAGATAAGACTGGGGAAGGGGGGAAAGGTGGTAGGGGTGGTTGGTTACCCTCTCTTGGGGATTTTGGTCTCTGGGAGGGCTGTGGTGTTTCTGTATTACCTTTTCACTGTATATATCTGTAAATATCTGTTATATCTTGTAAATATTTGCTCATATATTGTGCATTGCTGTAAATATAAAGCTTCATTTATTAACTTCCAGTGTTTTCTGAGTCCTAGCCGGGGTTTATGAAAGGTGGGGGGTCAGGTAACTGCTTAAACCACTACCCAAGGAAAATACAGCAGCTTTGACAACCATTTGTAAATAGCTGCAATTGTCTGACAGCTGTGTTTTTTCCAAGAATGAAGTATTAGTCCCCTTCTCAGAATTATCCTTTCTAGTGTTTGTCTCCCAGGGAGACTATTGTCTCCTTGGCTTCGCTCCTCTCCAGCTCACTTCTTCCATTTCTGTTCCTCCTGCCATGATCACTCCTGATTCTTCTTCACTCACACTTAACCTTGCTCAAGCTCCTTCAGTGCACACACTCCTCACCTAAACCGTGTAACCTCCTTTCTTGAAGTATTCTGCTGTTCACTTTTCTGTGAAGTTGTATTTCACCTGTAAGCATTCTGGGTTGAGTTTTATAACGGTCAAAGCTTCTTTGCACATGCCACTTGCAGCCATTTAGCTCAGCAGTTAACTCCAGTAGAATGCTAAATAGTCAGAAAGAATCTGTTATTGCATGAGAAGGCTATTTTAGAGAAGATAGCTGCTACTGAAATAGAGAGAACTTTTCTCAGGTAGGAAAAAAAGAAAGGCACTTACTGTGCTTGATCACCTACGCTGTGAATTCAAATGAATTTCAACGAAAGCAATGGTATTATATTGACTTTTACCAAAGGTAACTAAAATCAGCATCAATCCCTGAAACTCCCAGCCCAACTGGATGTAAATATCTGAGAGTTTCATAACCTTATCCTGGTTACACTTCACAGATCACAAGATGGTTGAGTTTGAGAAGAGGTCATCTGATCCAACACCCCGGCTCAAACAGGACCATCTAGAACCAATAGCCCAGAACTGTGTGCAGATAGCTTTTGATTATCTCTATCATCACCTAATAAAGACCTTCCAGTACTTGAAGAGTGCCTCCAAGAAACACAGAGAGAGACTCTTTGCAAAGGCCTGATATGATGAGAGGCAATGGCTTCAAACTAGAGAAGATTGAGACTGGATGTTAGGAACAAGTTCTGCACCACGCAAGTAGTGCAACATTGGAACAGGTTGCCCAGGCAGGAGGTTGGGGCCCCATCCCTGGAGATACTCAAGGTGAGACTTTGCAGGGCTCTGGGCAACCTGATCTAGTTGAGGTTACCCCTGCTGATGACTGCAGGGAGGTTGGATTAGGGGACCTTTGCAGGTCCCTTTCAACTCAGCTTGTTCTCTGATTCTGTGTGTCTCCCCAGCCTCTCTGAACAAAATACCACCACCAGCTGGCACTGAGATACCAGCACAGAATCAACACATAACAGATCTCTGATTTATTAACAAAACCAAAAACTTTATCCCTTGAAAATATGTGGTTATCTTAAAAAAATATTGTGCCATAGTCATAGAAGGATGGGGGTTCTGGAGCCTCTGTGAATAGCTTAACATATATGTTTATTCCTATCCCACTCTTTTCACTTTCTGTTGGCATGCACTTAGTGCAAGTTTGTCTGGGTAGTTTTATCTGTCTGAATTACATCCATCCCTTACATTAATCATACTCCAAGCCTTTCTGATAGATAAATGGCTCCTCCTCTGCACCAGGACAGGTTGATGGTCCATAAAATAGATTTTCCTGCACTACTGCTATGGCTATGTGATTTACACCGAGGCCCTCCCTAAGTTCTAAACCCACAATTACTGACAGCAGTGATGCTCCCACACAACATATTGGGATGTAAGTAGTCACCTTATTAGCAAACAGTGCTGCTGTCTCTGGAAAGTATAAGACCTCCTTGCTTTTGAATATCACTGAAGATCTTACAATCTTATAATCACAGAATCAGTCAGGATTGGAAGGGACCACAGGGATCATCTAGTCCCAACACCCCTGACATGGACAGGAACACCCTACCCTAGATCAGGCTGCCCACAGCCTCTGCCAGCCTGGCTGCAAACACCTCCAGGTTAGTGGCCCCAACCACCCACCTGGGGCGACCAATTCCAGCCTCTCACCACTCTCATGCTCAAAAACTTCCTTCTCACATCCAGTCTGAATCTCCCCACCTCCAACTTTGCTCCATTCCCCCTAGTCCTGTCAATACCTGAGAGCGTAAAAAGTCCCTCCCCAGCATTTTTGTAGACCCCTTCAGATACTGGAAGGCCACAATAAGGTCACCTGGGAGCCTCCTCTTCTCCAAACTGCACAGCCCCAACTCTTTCAGTCTGTCCTCATAGCAGAGGTGCTGCAGCCCTCTGAGCATCATTGTGGCCCTTCTCCACATCCCTCTTGTCCCAGGGGCTCCAGAACTGGACACAATACTCCAGGTGGGGTCTCACCAGGGCAGAGTAGAGGGGGAGAATCACCTCCCTCGACCTGCTGGCCACACTTCTGTTGATGCAGCTCAGCCTCTGCTTGGCTTTCTGGGCTGCAAGTGCACATTGATGCCTTATCTTGAGCTTCTTGTCCAGCAACGCCCCCAGGTCTCACTCCTCAGGGCTGCTCTCCAGCCACTCACTGCCCAACCTGTATTTGTGCTTGGGATTGCTTCAACCCAGCTGCAGGACCTTGCACTTTGTCTTGTTGAACTTCATGATGTTGGCTTGTGCCCACCTCTGCAGCCTGTGCAGGTCCCTCTGGATGCCATCCCTGCCCTCCAGCCTGTCTGCTGCACTACACAGCTTGGTGTGGTCAGCAAACTTGCTGAGGTTGCACTCAATGCCTCTGTCCATGGCACCCACAAAGATGTTGAACAAGACTGGTCCAGAGGACTGATCCCTGAGGGACTCCACTTGTCACTGGTCTCTACTTGGACGTGAAGCCATTGACAGGCACTCTTTGGGTGTGGCCATCAAGCCAGTTCTTTATCCATCTGGTGCTCCACCCATCAAACCCATGTTTCACCAGCTTGGAGACCAGGATGTGGTGCAGGAGAGTTTCAAAGGCTTTGCTCAGGTCCAGGTAAATGACATCTGTTGCTGCCCCTCATCTATTAATGTTGTGACCTATTTAGAGAAGGCCACCAGCTTTGTCAGGCAGGATCTGCCCTTGGTGAAGCCATGCTGATTGGACCCAATCCCCTCTTTCAGCCCCTCCACCAATTTGTGAAAGCAATGATGGACTAAAACTACAAAAAAACATATTTTCTGAAGGTTATTTTCAGTGAATTTTACAGGAGGCTTCTGATCTGTGGGTGGAGAGCTGGTGGTTAGGTACAGGCTCTGATGGAAGAGGAATTGAACGACAGCTGTAAGCTGCAGCAGGGGATGGTACAGGACCTTCTTCGAGGAAGTTGTCCCACTGACAACACAACTCTGTGGCTTCACTGCTATGTGAGGCTTCTGAGCAGGTGGTGCAGCTGGCCTGGTGGCTCTAGAAAGGTGATGAATATCATGTGGGTCACATAGCATTCAAGAGAGTCTGAACCAGAGTGCAGAAGCAGGGACACAGTGGTAAGGACAAACAAGCAAGCCTCAGGTGGCTGTGCTAAGAGTCGTGTGACTTTGCAAGTATTTCCTCATTTTCCTTTCAGAAACATAATCTGTGCTGAGGGCTCAGAGCTGGACACAGCACTGTAGGTGAGGTCTTCCCAAAGCAGAGCAAAGTGGCAGAATCGCCTCTCTGGATCAGCTGGCAATACTGCTTTTGATGCAGTGCAGGATGTGACTTACTTTCTGGGCCAATCCTTTATTTTGGCTCCAGTTCTGCCCTTTGCAAAGCTGCTGGACCATCTCTATTACTACCTCCATTACTCTTTGGACCCCCTTTTGGAACCAGCCCTGCTCACTGCATCAGCTGAGGGCAGTTTTTTGGAAGGTTAGTATGTTCAGCTTTTATGGGCAGTCCAGCAAGCGTTGGATGGGGTGGGAGCAGATGACTGGGAGGAAATGGGAAGCAAGGAGCAGTTCTTCCTTCCTTTGCTGACAGGAGCCTGTTAGGTCCACAGAAAACATCTTGTGTATCTTCTCTTGTAGAAATAAGAGCGAACCCAAGTGGTATTTGAGCAGGAGCTCACCTGAAACAAGCGGTTCATTAGGAAGACAATTTTCCTGAGTTTCTCTTCAGAAAGAGCAGGAACTGTACTTTGAGTCTTCATTAAGTTCCAAGACTGGTTGATCACCTAATGCTTGCATGTTAAACCACACAAGGAGTCCCTTGCCAGCTGACCTGGTGCTGATGCACATTGGCCCAGGGTTCTTCTGCTCCATAAGACATATGTACATCTTAAAAACGTGAGAGAAGGAAAAAGAAATAGAACAGCCAACCAACCATAAAAAGCAGCGAGCAGAGAGGCTCATTTGATTCTGATGGCAGCGTAGACAGTTTTTAATAAAAATAAAGGGTTTGGGTGACTTTCATCTTGCAAGTAACTCAGTGTGTCCTATGCAATTGCTCTGGGGAAACGTGAGGAATGCCCTCAGGAGAAAAATGGGTTTGGAGTCAATGGTGTTAAGAGTTCTGCCTTGAGATTTGTAAAGTGACTGTTCTGGGATTACTGCCTTCCATGTCCTGCTACAGATTTCCTGGATGGGCTTGTGAATAAGGAAGGAAGAGAGCTACAGAATTGATGGTTGAAATGTTGATGAAGGGTAGACCAATTTTACTCAGAGGTGTTCTTTTACCTTCTGGTCATTTCTAGAAATGATGTAGCATAAACTAAGGCTGTTCTAGATATACATCAACTATCATCTGGGGGGAAAAAAAAAGAAGCATTAAGATGAAATACATTCAAAATATCTCTCCTTATTACATAAATAAAGTGACCTGATCTGGAAGCACTCATTTGACCAACAAACCAATTAATGATGGGAAACCTTGCTTGAGTGCATTTGTTGAACTACAATTCTTTAGTTTCCCAAACTGGTTAACGCATTATAGTTCGGTTTTTACTTCACAGACAGATTCTCCTGGAGGCATCTCTGCAGAATAGGATAGAACAAAGAATAATTAAATCCTAGTGCCTAAAGATGCTGAAAGGGCTAGAGTATTAGGACTGGTGTTTGCATACTTGTTAATGCCTATCTCATCTCCATAGGAAAATTAAAATTAACGATGCAGGATCCATATCTTTGTTTAACTGCAGTTTGTATACCACAAATCTTATCTCCCTGTCACTAATGTATTAAGTACTTGGAGTACTGAGTTTTATTTCCTGGTTATTTTTTATTATAAATCAAGACATCCATTTGAGACATCTTATTGATAATTGCTAGAACTAATTCTCACATTAAAGTACACATTTTATACAGCATAGAATGGTTTAGGTTGGAAGAGACCTCAAAGATCATCCAGTTCCAACCCCCTGCCATAGGCAGGGACACCTCCCACAAGATCAGGTTGCTGGAGACCTCATCCAGCCTGGAGATCTCATCCAGCCTGGATGTTTAAGAAGGGCCTTAAGAGGAATGTGTTCATAGAGAATTTGGAACCAAGCTGCTCTTTGTGTCTTCTTTGTGAGCTGTGTAACCTGCCCATGGCACACCTAATACACTTGCAGAGTGGTAAAATAGAATTGGAAAGCCTGTTCTGATCTCAGTACTGAGTTACTGAAGACAGACTGAATTTGACAGACTAAATGCATCTGTAATGCATTAACATGGGTATTACACCATCAGCATTGCTCTTCTGCCCTTAGTAAAATTAAAGAAAGTTCGCCTTTTAAATTGCATTCAGATTTATAATTAAGTGTTTTGAATGATGGCTTCATCTTCTACGAGCAAAAAAAGGAAGTGATTTACAATGGGCGTCAGTAGAAGATTATGTGAGGAGAGATTAACAGTCATCATTTCAGACTCAACAGTATTTGTAATTCTGAAGTGTCTGTTTTAATGCAAATGCTCTGATTTTAAATACTGTGCTCTAACTTAGACTAAATAATCCTTCCTTGCCTGGGTAGCCTCCTAAATTAGCGACCAGCCTAACATCCTCAGGATCATGCTTTTGCATTGGTGCACCCAGACTGATTGTGCCAGCTGGAAGAAAATAAACTGGTTTCTTATATATTCGGCACAAGAAGCATCGCCTCAGATTTAAATTCCTTTGGATTTGTTTCCGGCTGTTCATTTTGTGGGGAGGCTCCTGTTGGCACCCAGTGGGCTCAAATCAGATGCTTCCTGGGTTAAGCAGCTTCTCTACTGCACTTTTTGGAGTTTCTGCACTGGAGCAGAGAATTGCTTGTGGGCAATTAAAGAGGCAGGAATTATAAATTATGTAGTTTTTATAATTTCCAAAAGGCCTGCCTGCAATCTGCGTACAAACTAGTTTAAATTTCTGGGTCCTCATTCATTTGGAAAAATCTTCACAGGGACGCTTTTTGGGTAATTTAGGAAAATCAGACAATTTGGAAAGGTTTGTGCATAAAGCAGCTTTGCCCTACTTAGAAACGAAAGGCAGTCTCTTTCATGGCAGCGTCCAGAGTTGCGAATTATGATCCAGCAGATGGAGCAACGTCATACGGAGCCCAGGGCCTGCCGAAGTCCAAAATGACTGTAGATACAGCTTTCACAAAGTCCAGATCATGAAGCAATGCAGGGGAAAAACCAGGGTGCTCCGTGGTGTTCCCATGAATGACGGCAGTTTACTGTGGAAGCAGGTCCTGCAGCAGGAAGCCAGGATGTGACAGTGCAAAAGTGGGGACCGTGCACTTTCTCGTCACCATTCTAGATGCTCCGCAAGGTCATAGATCCATAGAATGGTCTAGGTTGGAAGAGACCTCAAAAATCATCCAGTTCCAACCCCCCTGTGCCATAGGCAGGGACACCTCCCACTAGATCAGGTCATTCAAGACCTCATCCAGCCTGGCCTTGAACACATCCAGGGAGGGAGCAGCCACAACCTCCCTGGGCAACCTGTTCCAGTGCCTCGCCACCCTCCCTGTGAAGAACTTCCTCCTAACATCCCATTCAAATCTCCCCTGTGCCAGTTTGAACCCATTCCCCCTCGTCCTGTCATTACAAGACCTTGTGAATAGTCCCCTCCCTAGCCTTCCTGTAGGCCCCCTTCAGATACTGGAAGATCCGGCTCAAAGTTCCGTTCAAGGTCCACATAAGGTCCGACAACAATCTGTCCACATGCCATATATATATATATATGCTGGGGCGATTTGTTCCTCCCCTGTTCAAGCCCATAGGGGTGGGAGAAGGAACTTCACACCTACTTCACTCTGTGTTCCAAACCTCAGGTGACAGAGGTGGGGAGGGAGGAAAACCATTTTAAGCCCCATGGGCATGGGGCAGAGACTTTGGTGTGCCCTGCCACTAGCAGTGACATCAGTAGAGACCAGGGAAGCATTAGCTTGACCCAGTGCTCCACTCAAGCAAGGGGTCAGGTCCCTCCTGGTGGTGGAAATTACTCACTGGCCCTTTGGATGGTTTGGAATATGCAATTACATCTCCGGTACTTTGTGCCTAAACTGCTTTTAATCTAATCAGGTCAGCTACTGTTAGCAGCAGAGGGCTTCAGCCAGTGAGTCTGCAGCAGAGGTGCAGCCTGCACTGAAGCTGGTGTTTCCATGGATCCACAGCTAGCAGGCACGTGGCCAAACTCCTTTATGCATGTGTAAGCCAGTTAAACCCAGTGGGAATGCTTCCAGGAGGGAAGAGCAGCAGAGTTGGACTGTGCAGTGTAGTCATATTCAAATTGCTTGGCAATGGAGTGCAGCTGCATTTGCAAAAGGAGTGCCTGGGAGCAATGGATAACCAGTCCACGTTGGCTCCTGGTCTCCCCCTCACAGAAGGAGAAATTGATTTCTGGGACTTGTCCATCGCAGCTGAGGCCTCTGTCTGTGGTGAGATTTGTTTTGCCTTGCGTTAGCCACTAGCAAAATGTGTGTAGCCTGGGCCTGAGCTGTAGGTTTTGCTTTACGTTTAACGGAGGGCAGTGGATCTTATATCACTTCTGTCCAGCCACCATGAACCCACCTTGCCCAGGGTAGATGCCTGAATTTTGAGTAGTTTCAGCTCTGGGCAACAGGAATCTATAGAGCATCTCTATACTGCCCTGAGATCCAGCCCAGTAGTCACTTCCTTTATGGCTTGGGTTGTCCTGAGTTGGATTTTCTTACCCACATAACAGCACAGGTAGATGGACTGGGGGATGACAGGTACTAAATAAACCACAGTTTCAGAAATTCCCTGGCATCTTTGAACACAGAGATTCAAATGAAAATTGCATTGAAAAGCTTGCTGTACATTATGTGGGAAAGTGAGAGGAGTAGTTTTTCTGCTAGTGCACATTGAGATCTTTTGAGGGTTTTTTGGTCATTAAAAAAATCTCAAGGTTTTGAGAACTAAAAGCAACTTTAACTTTAACATCGCAGTGACTCCTTGGGGTTTGGTAAATGTGGTGCTGGCAGGATAGATGTTTGGGAGCATTGCACCATTCATTTTCCCCCCTCATTATTCAACAAAAAACTCCCTGGAGAAAACGGTTTCTTGTGTTTTCAGTGGTGAGACACTGGAATGGGTTTCCCAGGGAGGTTGTGGCTGCTCCCTCCCTGGAAGTGTTCAAGGCCAGGTTGGATGAGACCTTGGGCAACCTGTTTCAGTGGGAGGTGTCCCTGCCTATGGTGGGGGGTTGAAACTGGATGATCTTTGAGGTCCCTTCCAACCTAAACCATTCTATGATTTTCTCAGCGTCAGTTTTTTCTCTAGTGGTGTTTTTGCTTTTACCCCCTTTCATGCAAGGGGAAATGCAGGACTGTGTTGTGTACCAGCCTGCAGTGCTGCTAAAACCTAACTTAGGTTTTGGGCTGCATATGATTTTATGCTGAAAAAAGTGGAGGAATTTCAGTATCTTTTGTTCATGAAAGCTTCTGGGTAATTTCAACAGTTCTGAATGAAGTAATTTGGACTAAGATTTATCAAAGCTGTGGTAGAGATTTAAAAGAACATTAATGGAAGGTGACTATTAAAGCACCAACTGTGTGCTTTAAATCCAGAATTTGCTTCTGTTGCCTTTGTAGAATTAGGATTTCACCCAGAAGTCTTACTGATGATAGCTGAAACCTAGTCAGTCCTCTTTCCTTTCTATGTACTACAAGTTAAGCGTGGTGGTTTGGGAGTTCCCTGCCCCCAGACACTGTGAAATTACCCAGGCTAGAACTCAGTCGGCTGGAAGTTAAGGAAATGAAGCTTTATATTACAGCTTTGCATAATATACAAGCAGATATTTACCATATGTAACAGATATTTACAGATATATACAGTGAAAAGGTAGTACAGAAACAGCACAGCCCTCCCAGAGATCAGAGTTCCTAAGAGGGGTTCCCAACCACCCTACCACCTTCCCTCATTTTCCAGTCTTATCTCACCATCTGTCTTACATACCAGATAAATGAAGGTAGATCGGCATGGGGGGTTAGCAGCAGGAAAGTAGTTAGTGAAGTTATACAGATCTAGCTGAGAAGTCAGGGAGAGAGAGACTATGACAACAGACTGAAAGAGTTGGGGCTGTTCAGTTTGGAGAAGAGGAGGCTCCAAGGTGACCTTCTTGTGGCCTTCCAGTATCTGAAGGGGGTCTACAAAAAAGCTGGGGAGGGACATTTTAGGCTATCAGGTAGTGACAGGACTAGGGGGAATGGAACAAAGCTGTAGGTGGGGAGATTCAGATTGGACGTGAGGACAAAGTCCTTCACCATGAGAGTGGTGAGAGGCTGGAATGGGTTGCCCACGGAGTTGGTTGGGGCCACTTTCCTGGGGTGTTTTTGGCCAGGCTGGCAGAGGCTGTGGGCAGCCTGCTCTAGGGTAGGGTGTCCCTGGGCATGGCAGGGGTGTTGGAACTAGCTGATTCTTGTGGTACCTTCCAACCCTGATTGATTCTATGAGTCTATGCATCAGCCAGCATGGCTCAAAGTGGTCTGTCTTATATTTTGAGTTCTAACTTTATACCATTTCAGTAACCTAGGGACAAAGTAGAATCAAATTTTGTTTTGTTTTCTCAGCCTATAGTCTAATGCCTCATTCAAATCCTCCAGTTAGTTCAAACCAGCACAGTAGGCCAGGAAGACCTGGACAAAATGAAGAAAATACCTACTAGTGACTTTTCACTGAGCTTTATGGAGGCAGAGAAGAATTTGGCTGACATTTTTTTGGTCGTGTTTCCATTTTATCAAGCACTTCTCCAACTAGACGTAGAAACAATGAGAAAAAAAAGGTGAAAGAAACAGTTCTCTGGGTAGTAGCAGAAACTGTCTGGAGTCATGTAAGACTACATGTCCAGGGGAAAAAAAAAAAGAAAGAAAGAAAAAAAAAAAGCCTGAACAAGCATATAAGCCCTGGGTTGCTTATCTAGGCACTTAAAAAGAGTGTCAATTCAACATCACTATCTTTTAATCTCTTGCATCCAAAAGCAAGGATTTCTTATGCAGAAGAAAACAAGGCTGACAACCTGTATCTAGGATATGTTATAATGTACCTATTCAAACTGTGTTGCATTATTCATCTGGAAGTAAACAGGAGGCTTCTCGTCAAGCACTTGATTCCCATCTTCTCTCCAAAACTGCTGAAATATTTAATTATATGGTTGATATTTTTTTTGTTTTTAAATCTTACTTGACTTTTGGAGAGCACACAAAGCCATGTCATTAGTCAGCTCTCACTACAGGAAAGGATCAGTCCTGGGACCAGCCATGTTCAACATCTTTGTGGGTGCCATGGACAGAGGCATTGAGTGCAACCTCAGCAAGTTTACTGATGACACCAAGCTGTGTGGTGCAGCAGGCTGAAGGGCAGGGATGGCATCCAGAGGGACCTGGACAGGCTGGAGGGGTGGGCACAAGCCAATATCATGAGGTTCAACAAGACTGAGTGTGAAGTCCTGCATCTGGGTCGAGGCAATCCCAGGCACAGATACAGGCTGGGGAGTGACTGGCTGGGGAGCAACCCTGAGGAAAAGGACTTGGGGGTGCTGTTGGATGAGAAGCTCAACATAAGCCAGCAGTGTGCACTTGCAGCCCAGAAAGCCAACTGTATCCTGGATTTCATCAAGAGAAATGTGGCCAGCAGGTCAAGGGAGGTGATTTTGCCCTCTGCTCCACTCTGGTGAGACACTACTTGAAGTACTGTGTCCAGTCCTGGAGCTTCTATTACAAGAAGACCTGGATGTGCTGGAACATGTCCAGAGAATGGCCATGAGAATGATCAGAGGGTTGGAGCTGCTCTGCTGTGAGGACAGGCTGAGAGAGTAGGGGTCAGTCAGCCTGGAGAAGAGGAGGTTTGAAGAAGACCTTATTGTGGCCTTCCAGTATGTGAAGTGGGACACAAGAAAGCTGGACGGGGACTCTTTAGGGTGTCAGGTAGTGATAGCGCTGGGAGGAATGGAGCAAAACTAGAAGTGGGGAGATTCAGATTGGATGTTAGGAAGAAGTTCTTCACTGTGAGGGTGGTGAGATATTGGAACACTCCCAGGCTGCCCAGGAAGGTGGTGGAACCTTCATCCCTGGGGGGTTTTAACAGCAGGCTGTATGGAGCTCTAAGTAACATGATCTAGAGTGAAGTGTCCCTGCCTATGGCAGAGGGGTTGGAACTAGATGATCTTTGAGGTCCTTTCCAACTGTGACAATTCTATGATTCTGTGAAGACATAACCCACGTTAGGTTCTCAGTATCATAAGAAAAATGCATCAGGCTTGGAGTAATTTGCTCCATCAGCCTCCACATTTTGCATCCCCACAGAATGGAAAAGGCTTCTCCAGTTCTTTGTGTTGGTTTCTGTATTGTTGTCTGTAGGCTCCTACCGCTTGTGTTAGAATCCGTACAAGTAGGTAAGAAATTTTCACTCATCTTGCCTAGCAGTTGGTTAGATTTTTCTGAAGTTTTTTTAACTGGTGTCATCCAATCCTTGAAAGGTGTTGCAGGAGGTGCCACAGAGATCCAGTGTTAAGCTGGATGTGAAACAGTACCATCATTTTCTTTTGTGCTTGATCTGCTTGTTTAAATCCCTGTAATTTATGTAAGATTCATTGATAAAACTTCCTCCTCACTCCTTAGGTTGGACTTTGTGATCTCAAAGGTCTTTTCCGACCTGGTTAATTCTGTGATTCCTTATAGGTTGAAATCAGCTCAGACGTAAAATCAGCTCTAAATTGCTTTCCTTTTCATTCATGTGTTTGTGTAGATGCTTCACACAGTACACAGTGAAATCATGTTGTTTCACTTTATATTCCTTGCTGGTTTCTACTTAGTAGTTTTGGGCTTGGTTTTATTTTTATTGTTCTGTTTGGTTGTTTACTTGGATTTTTGTTGTTGCTGCATTTGTGGTTGGTTGGGTTGTTTTCACTTGACTTTCCAGGTGGTGTTCGGGTGGCCTCTATAAAAGGAGGGGGGGAAAAAAAGATGAGAGGTTTGGAGGTTACTTTGGAGTGTTTTGGGGATATATTTCATTAATGTATTTTTTTTTTCCATCATGCTCATTGTGTTCTTCTTCACACGTAATAAGCATTCCTAACTATTTGCTTTCACATCAGTCTGTGGGTCTGGGTTGATGAAAAGATCAACATGAGCCAATAGTGTGCACACGCGGCCCAGACAGCAACTGTGTGCTGGGCTGCAGTAAGAGAAGCATTACCAGCAGGGCAAGGGAGGGGATTGTGCCCCTTTACTCTGCTCTCCTCAGACCCCACCTGGAGTACTGTGTGCAGTTCTGGAGCCCCCAGCACAGGAAGGGCATGGAACTGTTGGAGAAAGACCAGAGGAGGGCCACGAAGATGATCAGAGGGATGGAGCAGCTCTGCTATGAGGACAGGCTGAAGGAGTTGGGGCTTTTCAGCCTGGAGAAGAGAAGGCTTCTAGGAGACCTTATAGTAGCCTTCCAGTATCTGAAGGGGGCCTACAGGAAGGCTGAGGAGGGACTATTCACAAGGTCCTGTAATGACAGGATGAGGGGGAATGGGTTCAAACTGGCAGAGGGGAGATTTAAACTGGATGTTAGGAGGAAGTTCTTTCCAGTGAGGGTGGTGAGACACTGGCACAGGTTGCCCAGGCATGGTGGTTTAGCAGTTCCCTGCCCCCCCACCTTTTGATATAACCCCAGCTAGGTCTCAGAACGCTGGACTTTGATAAATTAAGCTTTATATTTACAGCAGTGCACAATATACAAGCAAATATTTACAATGTGTAACAGATATTTACAGATATATACAGTGAAAAGGTAATACAGAAACACCACAGCCCTCCCAGAGATCAAAATCCCTAAGAGGGGTTTCTAACCACCCCTACCACCTTTTCCCCCTTCCCCAGTCTTACCTCACCATCTGTTGATGCAGCAGATAGGCAGAAGTAGATTGGCCAGAGGGTTAGCAGTAGAAAAGAAGTTAGTGGAATTATTGAGAATCAGCTACAAAGGCAGAGACAAAGGAATCATGCAAGAGAAGCAGCCGCAGCCCCAGAGCAGTCTGAAACCATCTGTCTTATCTATATTTGGGTTACAACTCTTAAAACATTTTTTTTCTTTCTCAGTAAAGCTGTGAGTGAATTGACATTATGTATTTTCATTTCTCAGCCAGTAGTCTAGTTTATCACTCAAATTCTCCAATTAGTTCAAGCCAGCACACCAGGGAGGCTGTGGCTGCTCTCTTCCTGGAGGTGTGGAGGGCCAGGTTGGATGAGGTTTTGAGCAACCTGTTCTAGTGAGAGGTGTCCCTGCCTATGGTGGGGGGGTTGGAAGTGGATGAGCTTTGAGGTCCCTTCTAAGCTAAACCATTCTATGAGTCTATATTCTTACATTCTAACCCCCCCCTCCCCGCCCCTCTTCTCTGGCCGTTATTGTTGCTGTTTTACAAAACACAGGTTTGAGACTCAAACAAATGAGTATTCACCCTTTGAGAGGTTGAAATTAGTCTCTGAAATGCAGTGTGATAAGGGCTTGACAGCTCTTTGAAGCAGACAAGACTGGAGATGTGGTTTGTGGAAGTCCTCCTGGATGCAACCCACTTCTGGTGCCTGGGTTGCAGGGAAGTGGGTCAGCAGGTTGGGCTAATGGATTAAAATATGCAGATGGGATTGTTTGGTTGCTGTGGGTTTGGGATGGGACAGATTTATGTTTGTTCTTGGTTTCTAGCTTATTGGTTTGGCCACCTTGTTCCTTTTCAAATCAGAATGGTCTATTTCTTTTGTTACGCGTTGTGCTTATTGTGTGTCTTATTCTTCTCCATGGTGTGACATAAGAAACGTACATAAAATAGTGGGGGAGAAAAAAAAAAAAGCACACAGGCTGCCTGATAATGAAATATATATCAAGACCCATAAGATGTGATATGCCATAAAGTAATGCCTGAATCCTATGACAATATAATTTTAAACAAATACATGTGAGTGGCTAGGAAAGGTTGTTTTCTCTCTGAAACAGAATAAAAGCAGCAATGAGTGATATTAGTTAATACCCATGTGAATATCTCCATTTCACCTGCCAATCTGACACTCCTTTACAGAAAAGAATCAGTATCTTTCCTTGCTGGCTTTGTAGGAAGAAGTTTACTGTAGCAACTGCTTAACTTACAGATGGTTGTAATTTCCAGAGCCATCACTCAATTTTGGCTTGCAGTAATTTAGCCCATGGGAATCCTTCTCGCTTATGTTACTTTTCCCTTTGTTAAAAAAAAACAAGAACTGTGTAATTGACAGCAAAGCCTGGTTTCTACAGAAAGGCAGAATTTTCTTCCTTCTTTGTGCTCCGGCCCTGGACCACCATTGCATCTCTGAGCAGACATAGCTTTAGATACTGGCCAGGTGAAACCTTAGCGTGTGCAGGTGAAATACTTCCCCTGATGGTCCCACCTTCATCTCCACTGATGATGCTGCTCGAGTTGCAGCCCCCCTGATTTTCAGGAATGAGCCTCACAAACAGGCTTAGCTACTGCCACAAGAAGGCAGCAACATTTACTCTCTAATGCCCTTGGAGCTAAAGTAAGTAGCGATCTATAAAAGGGGCTGTGTAGCCACTTTGCCGTCCCATAAAGCCATTTATTCCTGTTGTCACAATTTTTTTTTGGCATCAACTTCTTTTCACTGGATGAGTTAAGGTCATTATTAAAATGTAGTGAAATTAATTCAGAAAAGAATGTGTGAGGGAAATAAAGTGAGCTAATCCCAGGAAATTACTTTATCATGGTTTGAATAAAAGCAGTCCCCTTGTCCTTTTCTTTGTTGTTGTTGGGCGGGTGTTTTGCTTCCTTTCTGCTTTTTATTTCACTTTTATGACTGCAATTTGAAATTTTAGGCTCTCATTTTTACTAAGCAGAAGAACAGCTTACATTTTTCACCAGCAAGTGTAGAGGTCTTAATGTGACTATATCTTCACCTCGTCAGAGTGGTATTAAGAGACCTGTGACAGATGTCCTGGTTCTACCAGAATAGCGTTTTAAACAGGGTGCAAGTGAGTATAGCATGGATATTGTAACTGCTTTGTGCCTGGTTTGTGTCCTTCTTTTTTAAAATTACTTTTTTTCCCCCCCACCCCTTCTTCAGAAATTAGTAGCTTGGTAATTAGGCAGGCAAGTTAGTATCTGAAGCTCCTCATTTACTCCAGATGTAGTATCTGAAGGTTGTAAAAGAAAGCAGAACCAGAAACCAGTAAGGCTGAATGAAGAAAATTCAGAAAAATCAAGGGCATGTCTTAGGCAGTAATGTGAGTAATATGTGGGGGTTCTATGGAACACAGAGTAGATAACTGGAGTCTCACAACTTTTAAGACTGGTGATGTATTTAGGACAATTTATTGCCTCGTGGGGTACCAAGAAGGTGTGATTTTTGGCTTCAGATCGAGGCAATTCCTGTTCTGTACGAACCTAAGCCCCATCAGTATAGCATAAGGCTGCCAAGTTAATATCATTCCTCTTGTGTTCACATGTTGAGTGGGGGAAAGCAAACATTTCAGCACCTTCTAGTTACTTGCAGTTTAATGCTTTTATCAGACAAACTGTAAATAAGAGTGTAATTAATTATTCTCTACTTACATGACAAGTTGCATATAAGTTCCATCTCCCTGGGAGTGTATTATTTTCCTCATCATGAGGGAGAATAACTGCAGGGTTATCTGGAGACAACCTGCAAGATGAACGTGAGCTGCTTGTGCATCCTTCCCCATCTGATAGCTAGATTTGGCTGAAGACCTCACACAAAGGAGGAAGGAAAGGAGAAAGCCAGCTCTTATAATTGCAGCTGGCTCATTTTCATTTGCCTGGCAAAACCAATGCATGGCAAATTCTTTGTTCCTGACTACATTTTCTGCATAAGAAAGCTGCCAAATTCAGAGTTCTGGAGACAAAAACTCACGTGCCTATCTATACTGAAGAGGCCACTGAAAGTAATAGCAGCTCCACATCACAGAATCACAGAACATCAGGGGCTGGAAGGGACCTCGACAGCCATATCAAAGCAGGTTCTGAATATCTCCAGAGAGGGAGACTCCACAACCCCCCTGGGCAGCCTGTTCCTGTGTTCTGTCACCCTCACAGGGAAAAAAAAATCCTCCTCATGTTTACATGAAACTTCCTATGCCTCAGCTTCCACCTACTGCCCTCTATCCTGTCATTGGGCATCACTGAGCAGAGCCTGGCTCCATCCTCTTGGCATTAACCCTTTATGTCTTGATAAATATTAAGGAGGTGGTTTCTCAGTCTCCTCTTCTCCAAGCTCAGGAGACCCAGTTCCATCAGATTCCTCTTGTAAGAGAGATGTTCCATTCCCTAAATCAGTTTTGCAGTTCTTTCCTCAAGGTTTCTTTTTGTTTTTTGGTTTTTTTAATGAATTGAGTACTTTCTGTCCATCACAAGATCCTCTGCTTACTCTTGCTGTTACTGCACAAATAAAGGTTGGGCAGTGAGTGGCCAGAGAGTAGCCCTGCAGAGAGTGACTTGGGGGTGCTGGTGGACAAGAAGGTCAACATGAGCCAACAGTATGCACTTGCAGCCCAGAAAGCCAACCAGAGCCTGGGCTGCATCAACAGAAGTGTGGCCAGCAGGTTGAGGGAGGTGATTCTCCCCCTCTACTCCACCCTGGTGAGACCCCACCTGGAGTAGTGTGTCCAGTTCTGGAGCCCCTATTACAAGAGGGATGTGGAGATGCTGGAGCGTGTCCAGAGAAGGGCCCCGGGGATGCTCAGAGGGCTGCAGCAGCTCTGCTGTGAGGACAGACTGAAAGAGTTGGGGCTGTTCAGTCTGGAGAAGAGGAGGCTCCCAGGTGACCTTCTTGTGGCCTTCCACTATCTGAAGGGGGCCTACAGAAAAGCTGGGGAGGGACTTTTTAGGCTCTCAGGTAGTGACAGGACTAGGGGGAATGGAGCAAAGCTGGAGGTGGGGAGATTAAGATTGAAAGTGAGGAGGAAGTTGTTTAGCATGAGAGTGGTGAGGCCCTGGAATGGGTTTCCCAGAGGGGTGGTTGGGGCCACTTTCCTGGAGGTGTTTGCAGCCAGGCTGGCAGAGGCTGTGGGCAGCCTGATCTAGGGTAAGGTGTCCCTGGGCATAGCAGGAGGGTTGGAACTAGATGATCCTTGTGGTCCTTTCCAACCCTGACTGATTCTATGATACTGTTGGGCAATGAGTCCTTTCAGGGTGTGAGAGACTGCATCATGTCTCTGAATGTGTTATTTATGATGTATAATATGCAACATCAGCCAATTTAATTTTGCCCTCCAAGAGCAGTAGAACTTCAGGCTGTCTTTTCAGTTCCCTGACTTTTTACCCGTCTCCTTGAAGTCCTAAAAGGAAAAATATTTTGGGGCATAAAATTGTGACAAAAGTGTCTAATGAGAAAATTCCCCCAAAAGGTGGGACACGAGAAGCATGAAGTCATTTGCAAAAGGAGAAAGGAGGGAAAGGACCAATTAACCTTTCGCTTTTCCTGACTTTGCTTGAAATTTTGTGTATCTTTTGAATTTCAAAACAAAAATCTAATGTATGTAGATATTCTTGTATCTTCTCCCCCTCCAAGAGACTTTAATGTTCAGGGAGAGGGAAAAAAAAAAAAACTACACCCTTAATTTTGACTCAATTTCTCATATCGTACTGTAAATTAATAGTGATTGCACAGAGACTGTAGAAATCTTAGACACCTCATTAGTAACTACTGTAACCTTTTAAAATTATTTAAGGTGGCCCAAGTGCTCAATAAGCTAAACCTCTGCATAAAACTTTTCCCAAATGAATTTGTTGGGAGCATTAGCACTGACTTCACAAGAAGCAAGACTTTATGCTAGCTTTTTAGTAAGCAATCAACCTAATTTCAAGGTTGTGTGCCATAAGGATGTTTCTTACCTTCCTTCAGCTCTTCTGTCTGTTTTGTAATTACCTACTGCTTCTCCAGGCACTGCAGGCAAGTTTGTAGCTCTAATAGATATTGAGAGATTTGTGGCTTTTCTTAAGAGACTATGAAAAGACATTTAACAAGTTGGTAGTACACTGTGGTCTGAAAGCACTGTTTGGTTTTGTTTTTTTTTAATGGAGTTCAGCATTAAATCTCTTACACTCTTTCCACTTCTGACCAGCTGGCCTTCATCTACAAAACTCTTACAAAGAGTAAGACTGCATCTTTACTGGAACTCTCCTTTTGGTTTTCATATGGAAAGGAGGGGATTCAGTCCCCCTCTGACTGCTATCTAACAGACATTTCTTGCCATCCAAACACAACCCTCTTCGACTTTCAGATGACAAAGGCAGGCACTGACTTCACAGAATCAGAAACATTCAGGCTGGAAAAGACCCTCAGGATCTCTGGGTCCAACTGATATCCCTAATCTACAAGGCACATCCTAAACCATATCTCCAGACGCCACATCCAAATGACCTCTAGACACATCCAGGGTTGATGATTCCACCACCACCTTGGGCAGCCCATTCCAATGCCTGACTACTCTTCCTGGGAAAAAAATTCTTCCTCATGTCCAGTCTAAACCTACCGTAGTGCAGCTTGAGGTCGTTCCCTCTTATTCTGTCACTAATGACTTGTGAGAAGAGACCAGAGACCTGCACCAACCTCCCCACAATGTCCTTTCAGGTAGCTATAGACAGTGATGAGGTCTCCCCTCAGCCTCCTCTTTTTCAAACTAGCCATCCTCAGCTCCTTCAGTCACTCTCCATAAGATTCATCCTTCAGGCCCTTTCCCAGCTTTCTTGCCCTCCTCTGGACCCTGCTCCATCACTTCGATGTCTCTCTTGTATTGAGGTGACCAAAACTGAACACAATACTCAAGGTGTGGCCTCACTAGAGCTGAGTACAAGGGGACAAATCACCTCCCTACTTCTCATCTCACGTTTTGCATCTTCTTTAACACCTCATTACTGCACAGGTTTTATCCCCCTGAATCACTCAAAACATTTATTTGAGGGATGTTCCTTTCTGGTTAACCTTTTGCAATTCACTAACCTATTGTGGGGAAGCTGACTAGCTCTGGTCTGCTGTTTTAGCTTACTAAGCTCTCTGGTGGTCTTTTGAATTAAATACAAAGGTGGTTTGGAACAAAAAGTCCTCTGGAAGATCCCACCAGAAACTGAAAAGCAGTGAAGGGAGGGAGGATGGAGGGGACTGGGATTTGACCTGTGCTCTGTCTCTCACACCCTGAGAGGACTCATAGCAGTAAGCAGATGATCTTGTGATGGACAGACAATACTTGATTCACTAAAGAAAAATTTCCTCGAGGAAAGAAGAAGTTGAGGCATAGGAAGTTTCATGTAAACATGAGGAGGATTTTTTTTTCCCTGTGAGAGTGACAGAACACAGGAATAGGCTGCCCAGGGGGGTTGTGGAGTCTCCCTCTCTGGAGATATTCAGAACCTGCTTTGACATGGCTGTCGAGGTCCCTTCCAGCCCCTGATGTTCTGTGATTCTGTGATGTGGAGCTGCTATTACTTTCAGTGGCCTCTTCAGTATAGATAGGCACGTGAGTTTTTGTCTCCGGAACTCTGAATTTGGCAGCTTTCTTATGCAGAAATATAGTCAGGAACAAAGAATTTGCCGTACATTGGTTTTGCCAGGCAAATGAAAATGAGCCAGCTGCAATTATGAGAGCTGGCTTTCTCCTTTCCTTCCTCCTTTGTGTGAGGTCTTCAGCCAAATCTAGCTATCAGATGGGGAAGGATGCACAAGCAGCTCACGTTCGTCTTGCAGGTTGTCTCCAGATAACCCTGCAGTTATTTTCCCTCATGATGAGGTAAATAATACACTCCCAGGGAGATGGAACTTATATGCAACTTGTCATGTAAGTAGAGAGTAATTAATTACACTCTTATTTACAGTTTGTCTAGCTATCAGATGGGGAAGGATGTACAAGCATCTCTAGTCTGCTGTTTAGCTTGCTAAGCTGTCTGGCGGTCTTTTGAATTAAGTGCAAAGGTGTTTTGGAACCAAAAATCCTCAGGAAGATCCCACCAGAAACTGAAAAGCAGTGCAGGGAGGGAGGATGGAGGGGAGTGGGATTTGATCTGTGCCCTCACGTGGATACACTGTAGGACAAGGTTGTCCATATGGGAAGGGCATGCTGCACATAGTCTTTGTCAATAGTTTTTCCATTTCTCTGATAGCTTGAGTGTGAGATTCCCTTGTTACCTCTGTTAAATTCTGTTGGACATTGTCTCCAAGACTGAAAGACTTCTATTGTGCATCTCTCCAACTTGTTTGATCTCTGTGGTCTGCCTGATTGTCCACTGTCTACAGCAGAAATATGGCTCTGCAGAACAGGCTCTGTCAGGTCTAAGTGGTTTGGTAAAGCTTGTTCTCCACTCTGCCTAATCCCATAGCTCTTTCTCTCTCTTTCTCTTCATATGAACTGAATATTCAGGTAAATGTACAGAAACAATTTCATTCTTGTCTCTGTCTGGAGAAATTTTCCCTGGCTGATTATCTCAGTACTATTACAAATATAATACATACTAAAAAGAGGTGGGGGGAGGGGGAGAAGGACAGTAAAAAGACAAATCTGCAGATCTGAATGCTTCTTGAAAAGGGAAGAAGTAAATTAAGTAGAAGGGAACACTTCACAGAACTGAAATAGGCTTAAGAAAACCAGCTTCATTCAGTAACCCATTGCCCAAAGGCAGTTTTAACCATGAAGAGGTTTGTCAGTTCAGCTTAGAGTAAAATTGGGTAAAAAAATACCGCCGGAAGTTAAATGGTTTAGCTTTCCAGGGTGATGAGAAAGATGTGAGACTGCAGTAAACCAGCACATTTGTACACCAACTGATAGCAGGAAGCAGCCAGAACAGCCTTTCTCGTTTGCCGTTGTAGTATGATCCTGTCTACAGCTTTCAAGGTTTATAGGATGCAGGACCTGAAATTTCACTGCTATTCATCTGGAGCTGGCTGTCTAACTTCCCCCTCTCCAAATCCCTCTGCACCCATCCACAGAGGGCCAAAGGCAGCATCCCTGGGGCAAAAGCAAGCACTGCGTTCAGCGTGCTACACTTTGTGCTCGGAAGCTCACCCTAAGAGCAGCTGTGGTTTAAACTGACAGCACTAACAGGGATGTGACAACAAGCTTTATTGTTGTTTAAGCCAGGTTTCAAATAGAAATTTCCACAAAACCAAATTTTGCTAGGGAGAAAGTAATGTTTTACACAGGGAAGCGAAAGCCCCAGATTGAAAATGCTAAATTCCTGTCAACCCTTTGGCAGTGAAAGGGCGTCTTAGAAGCTTCAAAGTTCTCTGTCATTGTATACGGATTTGCATAAACCTCTCATCCCAGGAATGAAAATACCAAATGCCTCAAGCCACAAAGTACTCTCTGCGTATTTCTGATTCTGCTGTGACAAAAATGCATTGGCCCTCTCAAGGAGATGAAAGTAGTCTCCAGGGATTTGGTTCTGATTTTCCTTAGATGTTGGCATAGTGTAAGTGCGAAATGGCATCAGATGAAATGATTCATGAAATAATTAAAGAAAAAACAAAACCAAAAACCCCTGCAATAACCAAACCTGGTGAATAAGGCATTTTCAAACATAGTCCTGTGATGTGGATGAGAATTTCACTAATATTCAGAAGCAAATTTTATGACTTGCCTTTTTAGCTCATGGACTCTCTGACCTGCACTCTCAGCCTTTGGGGATTGAGCACTGCCACTGTTTGCACTGCAGTTGGCTCTTCTGTTGAGTTACACTCATTTGTCCTTTTTCAGTCCACTAGAAGACCTTCAGCTGCTTGTGAAGGTCAGGAATATGAAGAGGACTGAAATAAAATTATTCTTTTTTTTTTTTTTTTAAATTAAAAAACCCCAAACAATTAACATTAAATCTTAGAGCAGCTGCTAAAAGGAAAGGTATCATAAATGTTATTGGCCACTTTTAATTACAGTCTTTCTCTATATATGACACAAATATTTCTGGAGTAAAAATACAATATTGAGCCCTATCAACATAGTCTTGTTTGAAATCATCTACCTATGGAAGCCAAATCAGTTCCAGGGTCTATTATCCTGTCCTTCTCTATATATGACACAAATATTTCTGGAGTAGAGATACTATATTGAGCCCTATCAACATAGTTTTGTTTGAAATCATCTACCTATGGAAGCCAAATCAGTTCCAGAGTCTATTATCCTCTCCTTCTGCATATACAACACAAATATTTCTGGAGTAAAAATAGAATATTGAGCCCTATCAACATAGTCTTATTTGAAAAGCTTTACCTGTGGAAGCCAAATTAGTTCCAGGATCTATTATCCTCTCCTTCTGCATATACAACACAAATATTTCTGGAGTAAAAATAGAATATTGAGCCCTATCAACATAGTCTTATTTGAAATCATATACCTATGGAAGCCAAATCCTGTTTGCTTTCAAACCCAGGTAGACTTATCAACATCAATAGAAATATGAAGGTAGTTAAGTGAAAGGAATGTGGCACTTGCTTTTTTTGACATGAAGTGAACAATGCAAATTACTGTAATTTACAGTTTATAAATATTCATGAGGAAGAGCTCAGATTCAGTGACACATCCTAAAACTGGGTTGTCTTCTTGGATTTTTGCACCAAACTCTGGGGAAATTTGGAATTTGGGTAAAGTAAGTTTAAGAAAATTAAAATAGACCAGTAAAAATCCTTTTGTCTGTGATTTGGCTCAGTGAGGCATCTGTTCACATTCCTTCAGTCAGAGACTGGGGTTTGAACATTAACCTGACTTGTGTTTAAACTGCTGCAGTGACAAGCCTGGATTCCAGTTCTACTGACCCAGTTCTCACATCAGAAAAATCTCCTTCCTCTGCAGAGCAAGTGATATGTCTGTGGCAGGGCAAGCCTGCACTCCACTCCTTACATGATAAGAATTTCCTAGTATTTTTTGGTATACTTTAATATTCAGGTCACTTACAAAGTGATTTATTCGTGTATTTATCTTTTCCACTTCTCTATCATGTGCATCTCTCTTCAGGCTAATGTTTCTCAGCATCAGCAGTACTTACCTGCTGCTTCACAGAATTGAATTGATGAGAGAAAGACACTGTAGTTCTATATTTTCATTATGGATTTCAACAGGAGCCCAGGGCAAGCTTCTCTCCTATAAATCAGCAGTAATGTAACCATTGTCTTGGTGCAGTCAAGATTTTAATTCGTATTCTCAGGGTTTCTAGGGTGGATTCTTACAATGACTTAATTCTTTCTTGAATCTTGACTTTCAGCAGTAGCTTGTATAGAACTTTTGAGGTAGGGACCCACACCCCTGGTGTACGCAAGAATGATTTTTATCTTGGCCCTTCTCTCTTTTAAGTCAAATTCCTTGCAGATTTCGTCAAGATGCAATGATTGGCAATAAATAAATAAATACTGTTTGTTAATGTTTCTTGTTTGCACTACAGGCTGGAGAGCAGCCAGGCAGAGAGGAACCTGGGAGTGCTGGCAGATACTAGGCTGAACATGAGCCAGCAGTGTGCCCAGGTGGGCAGGAGAGCCAATGGCATCCTGGCCTGGATCAGGAATAGTGTGGCCAGCAGGATGAGGGAGGTTATCTTGCCCCTGTACTTGGCACTGGTCAGGCCACACCTTGAGTACTGTGTCCAGTTCTGGGCCCCTCAATTCAAGAGAGAGATTGAGGTACTGGAACGTGTTCAGAGAAGGGCAATGAAGCTGGTGAGGGGCCTGGAGCACAAGACCTACGAGGAGAAGCTGAGGGAGCTGGGGTTTTCCAGCCTGGAGAAGAGAAGGCTCAGGGGTGACCTCATTGCTGTCTACAACTACCTAAAGGGAGGTTGTAGCCAGGTGGGGTTGGTCTCTTCTCCCAGGCAACCAGCAAAGAACGAGGAGACACAGTCTCAAGTTGTGCTGGGGAAGGTATAGGCTGGATGTTAGGAAGAAGTTATTCATGGAAAGAGTGATGGGCATTGGAATGGGCTGCCCAGGGAGGTGGTGGGGTCACTGTCACTGGAGGTGTTCAAGAAAAGCCTGGATGGAGCACTTAGTGCTATTGGCTAGGGCTGGGGGTTAGGTTGGACTGGATGAGCTTGGAGGTCTCTTCCAACCTGGTCTAGCCTAGCCTAGCCTAGCCTATTCTATTCTATTCTATTCTATTCTATTCTATTCTATTCTATTCTATTCTATTCTATTCTATTCTATTCTATTCTATTCTATTCTATTCTATTCTATTCTATTCTATTCTATTCTATTCTATTCTATTCTATTCTATTCTATTCTATTCTATCTTATGATTATCAGTGACACCAGAAAATAGGCCAGTTTTGGCATTATCTTTTTGTTTCATTTCATTCTCTTGTTTCCAATTTCATGGGGCTGGCCACGTCTACCTTATTTGTCCAGTACAGGTGCAAATCTGTTTTGAAGTCCAACTTTGCTCATGATGAGGTTTATTTTGCTTACACAGAAGCATGAAGTTAGGAGAGGCCAGGACCAAGTTGCTGTGCTTGCTGAAAGTGGGGAGCAAAAGACATCTCATGCTACAGTTTGAGCTGCAGCTACCTCCCACACAGTATGAGCAAAATGGCCTTTGGGTAAAGGTGTGAGGACAAACATTGCCTTGTGAAGGGGATGTTGTCTGAATGCCTTTTGCCTTCTCTTGACCTGGTTCAGGTCTTCCTCTGCCAGACAGGCTGAAGTCAAACAGTACTGCAGCGAGTTTGGAGACTCTCCTCAAAGCCATGCTAACATCTAGAGGACACTACTCTAGTTTCAAACAGTAGGATTTGTAATATTTTAAATTTAAAAGCTGCCTGCTGCCTTCCATGCCCTCAAAGATCTGTACTACAGATTTAAAGATGCTCCTGTAGCTTTTGTCCCTGTGGGCAGAAATAAACTGAGGAATATCTTCAGGGGGATGGCACCAGGAGGAAAAAGAGATCTTCATGTTAGTCTGAAGCTAAAACCTGCTGAAGTAAATAAGGGCTCTCTGTGTCCTCTCAATGTGGTCAGTCGGGAAGTGTAAGTGTATTTGTATATGTAGAAGCACAAAAGGAGTTGAACAATTTGCTTGTGTCAGCTTTGCTCTCCCTGAAGATGTGTGCTTGGGTTTTTCTTTGTGGGCTTTTGAGTTTTTCTGGGGTTGGTTGGTTGGTTTGTTTCAGTTGTGTTGGTTTCTCTGTTGTTTTTTCTTTAATAAGAATAAATGTTCTAGGGGGTGATAAAAAGGGGGAAAAAAGTATTTTACCTGGCATTTTTTATTATTTTCCTACTCATTAAAAAAAAATACACTAAAATGTGAACATGTCCATCTATCTCTTTTCATTTACCTATGAGCATCCAGACTCCCCACTAAAGTCATTATTATCTCAGGTATATTACCTCACCACAGTCTGTTCCTGTGGAAATAGCTCTAAGCATCTTCAGCATCCAGAGAAGGGCCACAAGGATGCTCAGAGGGCTGCAGCACCTCTCCTATGAGGACAGACTGAAAGAGTTGGGGCTGTTTAGTTTGGAGAAGAGGAGGCTCCAAGGTGACCTTCTTGTGGCCTTCCAGTATCTGAAGGGGGCCTACAAAAAACCTGGGGAGGGACTTTTTAGGCTCTCAGGTGGTGACAGGACTAAGGGGAATGGAGCAAAGCTGGAGGTGGGGAGATTCAGAGTGGAGAGGAAGCTGTTCAGCATGAGAATGGTGAAGCCCTGGAATGGGTTGCCCGGGGGTTGTTTGGGGCCACTTCCCTGGAGGTGTTTAAGGCAAGGCTGGATGAGGCTATCCAGCCTAATCTACGGTTGGGTGTCCCTGGGCATGGCAGGGGAGTTGGAACTGGCTGATCCTTGTGGTCCCTTCCAACCCTGACTGATTCTACGTTTCAGTGTCTTGGCTGTATACTCTGCATGCATCCAAGCAAGAGAGGCTTGCACACAAGGGACTAAACTTGAGTTTTAAAACATACTAATGCAAATGTAAATATGTACAGGTATTTCAAATTCTTTAGCTGCTTGTAAATCCACCCATAGTTGGTGAAGATTTTATATAGGTATATTTCCTTCATACCTGCTCTATTACTTTTTTTTTTTCTGTCCCTTCTGTTTGTCTGAATAGGAATTTTGAAGGAAAGTAGTGGCCTATACAGAAAACAACAATCACTGAAAGAAAAAAGTACTTTTTCTTCCTATTTGTCACTCTGATTTCTAGGTATTTCTGTGTGTGGCTCCAAGCAGTATAGCTATACAAGCACTATATCTAAATACACTGTTTTAATTAATAATAGATCAAGCCACAGGTAGTGTCACAGTCTCCCTGAGTTTACTGTTTTGATGTAGTCTCTTCATACCACACCAGTAATTATCAAATAGCTTAAGCATAGTTACTCTTCCAGAATGTTTTGCACCTTTCATTTAAGGATCTTCAGAAGCTTTGTGCAAGTTAAGACTGAATATAGTAGATCCTTATAGTGGTTTAGGCAGTTCCCTGCCCACCTTTTATAAACCCTGGCTAGGACTCAGAAACACTGGAAGTTGATAAATGAAGCTTTATATTTACAACAATGCACAATATGCAAGCAGATATTTACAAGATATAACAGATATTTACAGATATATACAGTGAAAAGGTAATACAGAAACACCACAGCCTTCCCAGACACCAAAATCCCCAAGAGAGGGTAACCAACCACCCCCTACCACCTTTCCCTCCTTCCCCAATCTTATCTCACCACCTGTTGATGCTGAAAACAAGCTGAGGTAGATCGGCCAAGGGGGTTAGTAGCAGGAAAGGAGTTAGTAGAATTACTGAGAGTTAGCTACCAAGACAGAGAGACAAAGGAGACCATGCAAAGAGCAGCTGCAGCCAGAGCGGTCAGAAGCTGTCTGATATCTCATGTTTTGGGTACAACACTTAAAACCAACTTTTTCTCTTTCTCAGTAAAACTCTGGTGAAGTGACCTACTGTGTTTACCTCTCTCAGCCAATAGTCTAATTTCTCACTCAAATTCTCCAATTAGCTCAAACCAGCACAATCCTACATCTTTAAGAGAAATATGTCACAATATATTCTCTGCTCTAGTTGCAGGCTGTAGCTGCTGGCTGTGGCTTGCAGCAATAATCCTTGCCATAAAGGAGAGCAGAGCATTTTATGAGCACAGACTATCTGAGTGACAGGTAGGAAAGGTGACAAACACAGCAGTCAATGATCCCAGGCCACCAAGTGGCCCCTGGAGAACTATTTCCTGCTGTGGTAAAATTTTAATGGCAACTTTGAGGGCTGATCTTAAATTCCTCAAAGGCTGAAGTGTTCTCCTTGCCTTCGTAAGCCTAAGGTGAACTAAAATGGAGAGAGGGACTGCTTGTTTGGTTGGTTTTGGATTTTTTCTTTTTCCTTCCTCTTCCAAACTTAATGAGGTAGCATTCTAATTGTAACAATAGGAGTGTAATTCTATTCTACTGATCGGGTGAGGAGTAATGGGTTTAAACTGGAAGAGGGGAGATTTAAACTAGATGGTACAGTGAGGATGCAGACACTGGAATGGGTTGCCCAGGGAACTCATGGATGCTCCCTCTCTGGAGGTGTTCAAGGCTAGGTTCAATGAGGCCTTGAGCAACATTCTTCTAGTGGGAGGTGTCCCTGCCTATGGTGGGGTGTTGGAACTGGATGATCTTTGAGGTCACTTCCAACCTAAACCATTCTGCAGTTCATTCTATTCTATTATTAAATCTATGATTTTTCCAATTAGCTTGGAAATATTAGCTTGTATGTTGTGCGTTGCTGTAAATACAAAGCATGTGACACCTTTCCTTCTTAACATCTGAGTCTCAATCTTGCTGTTATCCAAGCATGTATTTTATGCTTGCATTTCAAAGAGAAAACTACTTCTAGCTTTAGAATTCCCTATAGAAGAAAATACTGGGGGCGTTACCTTTAATTTAATTTATCATGTTTAAGAGATTGAAAATTTGGACTCCTGAGGAGATGCTTGGCTGATAGCTGCTGACAGTACCTAGCTGACTTTGAGGATTCTCTGCCCAGTGTGACCAGGCTAATTTGGAAACAAATTAAAATCACAGGATCAGTCAGGGTGGGAAGGGATCACAAGGATCATCTAATTCCAACTCCCCTGCCATGCCCAGGGACACCCTACCCTAGATCAGGCTGCCCACAGCCTCAGCCAGCCTGGCCAAAAACAACTCCAGGGATATGGCCCCAACCACCCCCCTGGGAAACCCATTCTAGCCTCTCACCACTCTCATGCTGAACAACTTCCTCCTCACATCCAATCTGAATCTCCTGTCCTCCAGCTTTGCTTCATTCCCCCCTAGTCCTGTCACTATCTGAGAGCCTAAAAAGTCCCTCCCCAGCTTTTCTGTAGGTCTCCCTTCAGATCCTGGAAGGCCACAATAAGGTCACCTGGGAGCCTCCTCTTCTCCAAACTGCACAGCCCCAACTCTTTCAGTCTGTCCTCATAGCAGAGGTGCTGCAGCCCTCTTAGCATCCTCATGGCCCTTCTCTGGACACACTCCAGCATGTCCACATCCCTCTTGTCCCAGGGGCTCCAGAACTGGATGGAGTACTCCAGGTGGGGTCTCAGCAGAGCGGAGTAGAGGGAGAGAATCACCTCCCTTGACCTGCTGGCCACACTGCTCCTGATGCAGGGACAGAGATGTTGCAGTTTGTTAAATATCAGGTGCAACATTATCTATGATCACAATGGAATTTGGCTTGGTTTTCAGGGTTCTTGCTTGTGTGATGGAAACTTACACCTACTTAAGAAAACTATTGTCAGATCAGTTCTGGTGACTGTTACCGAAGTTCCTGGTTTGATTGATGGGAAGCAGGGTTCACAGGATGTTAGGGTTTGGAAGGGTTCTCTGGAGATCTTCAGGTCCAACCCCTCTGCTGGAGCACAACCATAGAATCTAGTGCAGGTTGCAGGTTTTTATCATGGTTGTTGCAGTTGATTGAGACATATGTGGCCTCAAGGGACACTTAATGAATATCTTACCCTCCAAAAGGGAGGGATGAGGGAGGAAGAGGGGAGGAGAAGTAGTGAGGGAAGTGCTTACTGATGGTCATTTGTTATAGACCACAACTATGCATTAATGCCTTATGTGAAGAAGTGCATCCTTCCTGGGGCCTGTCTTTTGTTTGTGGGTGCCAGGGTGTTATGATTTCTTCTGTCAACTTCTTGTGTGACTGTGCAACTTTGTCATATATATATATATGTTTTAATGAGCATTTTGGTAAATGCCAAATACTGCAGGTATCATTGGTCACCATAACAGACGTGAAGGCTGAGAAAAAAGACCATCATCATCTTCCAGCACCTTGGCCTTTATCACTGCTCCATAGAGTTTTAAATGATTGTACCATGTACCTAGAAGAAAGCATCGTGTCAAGCTCTTGTTGGTGCTGCTGTTGTCAGCAGAGCTATGCCACTGTAGGGAATGGTGGGCAGTCCTCTTGTGTCGACACACTGCTATTTACAGGTGACACTGAAAAAACATTTGCATTTAGAGTAGAGTAGGAGGAGAAAGGTACCGAATTTGCCAGCAGGAATTCATGAAGTCTGTGTATTACCCGACGTATTGACAAAGACATTAAGAGCTGACAACTGACTGTGGGCGAAGAGAGATGAGTTAAAAGCTCGTAACTTGCAAAGATTAGGCACTAAACACCACATAATGAGGGAGACATCTGTTGTTCTGTCTGTCTGTAGATTACTGTGTGCCTTCCACTTTCCACTCTCACTGGTCTGTCCCACACAAAACTGTTTCTGAGAGAAGCTATGTGTAAGAGGGAGAATAACAGGCTGAATATGCTTTCTCCAATGTCAAATGCCTTGGAGATGAGTCCACCTGATTTATTTTTTGTTTCTGTATTTAAAATGTGTGATAATTATTTACAGACCTATACTCATGTTTCTCATTTTTGGTTTGTTGTTGGTTTTTTGGTTTTTTTTTTTCCTGATGTGAAAGGAAAACCAAGATCTAAAAAAAGTTTAAGGAAAGGCTAGGTCAGGGGAGGCTTTGGCAGGAGAGGGAGGCAGAATTCTTTAAAGGAAAGGTGAGGTGGGGGGAGGCTTTGGAAGGAAAGGGGGCAGAATTCTTTAAAGGAAAGGTGAGGTGGGGGGAGGCTTTGGAAGGAAAGGGGGCAGAATTCTTTAAAGGAAAGGTGAGGTGGGGGGAGGCTTTGGAAGGAAAGGGGGCAGAATTCTTTAAAGGAAAGGTGAGGTGGGGGGAGGCTTTGGAAGGAAAGGGGGCAGAATTCTTTAAAGGAAAGGTGAGGTGGGGGGAGGCTTTGGAAGGAAAGGGGGCAGAATTCTTTAAAGGAAAGGTGAGG
>VWZI01019114.1:157870-173473 GCA_013396835.1 Psilopogon haemacephalus | reverse complement strand
GCTTGTATATTGTGCATTGCTGTAAATATAAAGCTTCATTTATCAACTTCTGGCGTTCTGAGTTCTAGCCTGGGTTATATCAAAAGGTGGGGGAGGGGGGCAGGTAACTGTTCAAACCACCACACTATAACAGTGATTTATTGCCTAATGTGTGGAAGGGAAATGCATAGATCTGTGACTCACCAATTCACAAAATATAGATTGACTTCTAGAGAGACAAAACTGTGATGGTACCCAAATAAACAGCTGTCCTACAGGGCTGGTGCCTAGAATCCATGTGTCTCTTGATGCCTAACTTGTAATCAGTGAGGTTCTATTAGTTACCTCTGTTATGATCTCCTGTCTGTGCTTCACCTGGAAGGTTCTGTTCAGCTTTTAAATCAAATTTAATTCAGATACTTTCATTCCAGGCTGACTTTCTGCCACTATTTCAGAAGCTTTAGGTATTTGATGAGAAATGGAATAGCTACAGTGGCATTTAAAGCACTTGTGGTTTGTACCCTGAACTAAACAGCTGTTCCTCTGAAATCCAGCCATTACCTTGGTAAAGGATCATCTCAATTTTTTTCTATTCAAAGCTTGGCATTAGCAACCTCAAAGCAATTATTGACACATCCGTTTGATGGAACACATAGGACTCTCTGCAAATATCCAGCAAAAATGGTCCTTTTCTTAGGAAGATACTGAGAAGGCAAGCACAGGGAGACACAAAGAAGCATAGCTCCAAGCAGATAGTGATGACTTAGTTTTAAACCTTGTAGTGGAGAGGCAATTAATAATTAATTGATGTGAGATTTTTTTTACCCCCAAAATTAATGTTGTTTATTAATTTTCAATATTTAGAACTCTTGCCACCCCGATTACTGATTTTAATAGTAATCAGGTTCTCTTGCAATGGTCATGGAAAGCATTACATGAAGGATAAACTAGATCTAGAACAAATAACATTTGTTCTAGATCTAGTTTTAGACAATAGCAATATATAAACATTTAAACCCAATTGAACTGTAAGAGAAGGTTCTTGTGGTTAGTTATACTGCTTATCCACTAGATAGGCTCAAGCAGGTCCTTTCTGCTTGAGGCAGAAGACAATTGGTGAATTACAAGAGTATTTAAGTATTTATTCACAAAATATTATTTTCTGACTTGTGGGGCTAGCTACAGCTAGCTAGCACTTAAAATCCTAGAATCATAAAATTGTTAGGGCTGGATTATCAGGGATTATCTAGCTTTGATCACCCTGCCATGAGCAAGGACACCTCACAGTACACCAGGCTGCTGCAAGCCATATCCAGACTGGCCTTAAAAATATCCAGGGATGGAGCTTCCACTACCTCCATGGGCAACCTGTTCCAGTGTTTCTCCACCCTCATGGTGAAGAACTAACGTCCAATCTGAACTTATCCACTTCCAGTTTTGCTCCATACTCCCTAGTTCTGTTACTACCTGACACCCTAAAAAGTCCCTCACCAGCTTTCTTCTAGGCCCTCTTCAGATACTGGAAAGCCACAACAATGTCTCCTCAGCACCTTCTCCTCTCCAGACTGAACAGCCCCAACTCTCTGTCTGTCTCCATAGGAGACAATTTATATTGCATGTATTTTCTTCTCTCGGCTTCTTGTAGGACATGTTTGTTGGACAGGACATAAATATATACATTGAAGTCTGGCTGAGATTTTGCTCCAGGCACCTAGCTGTGGAAAGTTACATGCTCTTCAGCTACCAGCAAGTTACCTGCTAGTTCTGGCAGCTCCTGAGAGCTGCTCTTGGACTGCATAGTGTTAATGCTACAATGTGGAGCAAAGCCCATACTGTGCCTCAAATGAGCCTGGCCCTTTAGGTACTCTGTTTGATGTGGACTGTATTCCAAATCCTGACCCTTGCTGATTAAAAAAAACCCCAAAAACAAAACAACTAACCAACAAACAAACAGACAACAAAACCCATTTCTTACTGTTTAAGGCTAAGCCCTTAAGTCCATCAACAGTTCAAGCCCAAGTTTGGCTTTGATGAGATTATCTCCTGGGTCAGCCTGTGGGTTTTACCCTTGGGGAATGGGGGTTTATTTTCAGTACTTTATCCAGACTGTGGTGTTTACTTTTTCATAAAAGGAAGGTGAAAATAAATGGAGGTGAAATTTCCAGAGCCCTCACCTGACAAGCAGCACATAATGAGTTGGGTTAATGATGCCACTGGCTCAGGAGCAAATTGGAGACTTTTGCTGCTGTGATTGGTAATTAGGGATTTCAGCTGTTCAGCATGGAATGAAGTAGAGCTGACAAAAAGGTAATTACACTGCAGTGCATTAAAAAGCAGGCGCTGTATGTGAAATTACTGGAGACTCTGTGTGTGTGTTTTCTTAACTTCATAGTCATCTCCTAACAGCAGAACCAGGGACGGCTGGCACAAGGTGCTTGCCAAGAAAAGCAAATCAGGAGGGTTATTTCAAACCAATGTTTTTTTCTGTGTTTAAAGCCAAACTTAACAAATGCTCACACACTCCCGAGAGGGGGAGTAGGGAATGGTAAGAGAAGCAGCCAGATGAATTAGTTGTGAAAATTAGTTGTGTGTTAATCTACAGAGCTATGTTCTGCCCCCGCCTCACCACTAACAGTAAGGCAGCAAAACAGCAGTATGTGAAGGAGTCTCAGAAGACCTTCACTGTTTATTTCCCTGCGGGCTGTCTGCCATGCAGTGGCCATCTCTGTGCTGATGGGTTGAAGCGCTGGGAGCATTGCACTGATGCTTCCAAGGGCTGCAGCTAAACTGTGCAGAGATGGACGTCCTCTGCCTGGTGGTTGCATCAGAACTAGAATTGTGAGTTGCCAGAAACACTCTTGTCTCTCTTGTGGCCTTTGGTTTTGGCCTTTAATCTGTCTGCTTCTAAGTTTACACTGGACCTTCCTTTATCATTTAATATAAACTGTCTGATGTCCTCATCTCAATTGCAGCCTCAGCTTCTGTGTGATAGCAGCCGCCTCCCCCAAGCACTTCTCTGATTTTACGTGGGTAGCCCTGCTGCCACTGCCGGGAGGGGCAATCCTCACCAGGAGAGTGGTGAGGTCCTGGAATGGGTTACCCAGGGAGGTGACTGGGACCACTTTCCCGGAGGTGTTTAAGGCCAGGCTGGGTGAGGCTCTGTCCAGCCTAATCTAGGGTAGGGTGTCCCTGCTCATGACAGGGGGTTTGGAACTAGATGATCCTTGTGGTCCCTTCTAACACTGACTGATTCTGAGATTCTATGATTCCACTCCTCCTTTCCATCCATCTTGGGAGAGTTAGGAGCTCTTGTCACCTTCAAGATAATTTATATGTAGGGCATCCTTGGCCCAGCAGACCTGCTGGCACAGCCAAGAGGGAAGGTTTTCTGTCTAGCAGCAACAGTCAATTTCTATGAAGGTTATTCTGGGAATTCTCATTGATAAGACCTCTTTGCTGCTGTCCTGCATGGCCACTGGTAGAAAGGCAGTTCAACAGCATTCTAATAACTCACCTTCTGGGTTCTGGGCCAGAGCATTGGGCTGCCGTGACATGCTGTCATCCCACAGAATCACAGAACCTTAGAGGTTGGAAGGAACCTCCAGAGATCATCCAGAGTCTAACCCCCATCCCCACTTTTCTCCATCTTGGCAGTCTATGCATAGTTTATCCCTCTGTTGTTTAAATTGCTGGAACAATCAAGCCAGAGAGTGATTTGATGGAGAAATCCATGCATTTGTGAGCATACTTAGTGTATATCCATTTTCATGCAGAGCAGGGAAGTGTAGCCTCTCAGCCCACAAGGAAAGGTGAAGAGCTCTGGGCTGCATTTCCTCACTCAACTCTGATCACTGACCTAAATCTACCTCCTTGATATTTTACATTAGGAATGCATGCATCGAACAAGTTAAAGACTGCTAAAAGAACTTAACTGCTGACAATTGGGCACTCAGCACTGCCCCAGAAAACCTGAGCAGGAAGAGAGGGTGGAGAAATGTCCCCTGCAGTTTCCCAGGCTTTCAAAGTGCATGCAGTGACCATGAGGAAGTGACTGTATCTAAACTAAAAGGGAAAATGAAGATAAGGCTCCGTGACCACGAATGTTCCCTCCATAGCTAGACAGATCACATTACAAAATGCCACACAGCAAAACACTTCTGGGTACGATGCATAGAAACTGAATTTCTGTAAAGCTGCCTTCTCTAGGAAAGTTGAAGGCGTTAGACCTTGGAGATCACAATTTGTATTATTCATCCCTTTTTATGACATGGATATGTCAAGGTGACAGAGAGGGTTAGTCTTCAAAGACACCACACCTGACTGGCGAGGAATTCTTGTGGGAATTGTAATTCTCAAGCCTGTGTTTAGGGTGAAGTGATCACTTCAAATACCAGCGATGAATGGAGCTGCCAATATTCTACTTCTGTATCTGAAAATCTGCTAAAGATGTTTTTGTTTTGTTTTTTTCCCCATATATGCAGGGAGAACAGCAAAGACTAGTGTGATGCCTTGGAAGGGGATTTCCTTCAATACACAGTACACACTTAAATGCAGAGAAAATAACAGACGAGTTAAGTGCTTACTTGGTGGCTCCAAAAGATAAGTTTAAAAGCCATCGCTGCGATTTCGTAGCCTCGAAGCAAATAATGCCCAGTGGGAATAGCATGCAAAATGTTTTCATTATACCAATACCAGTGGAAAATAAAATTCTGTTCTGTGTAGCCAAATACATCACAAAGAAGTTAACATAATCGTTTGTTGTTATACAGAACTCGGTAAGGCAGAGTAATCTCCACCGAAGAAAAAAATGCTCATCTGTCATTAGCAAGAGAAGAGTGAGAGTGAATGCAAATGAGGTCATCTTTTCCCTGACTATCCAGATTGTGAGTCTGCTGCTGTAGTCGTGGCAGTGAGCGCTCTGCCTGCGTGAGGAGCCCTGGGCTGCATTCTAAGAAGGCAGCATCAAAAGTGAGGGAAGTCTGCTCATGCTTCACATCCTAAATTATTAATCTGGCTCCTCCTGCCAGGTTAAAGCTCTAACATTATTTCTGAGGTCTTAGGTGGGTTTGTTCTGCCACCTGAAAAAAAACACCTCTGTTTCTTTCACGTTCTTTCCTCCACCCCCCCATTATAACAAAAAAAAATATTAAAAATTAAAAAAAAGCAACCCTACAGATATTCATAACTAGCCATAATAAGCTACTTCTAGTTGTGTTTTCTTTGTTACAAAGCAGTTACTTAATAATTCCATGAGTCTTTTCTTTGTGCTCTGCATTGTCTCTCATGTTGTTGAATGCAACTTGGACATGCTCAGGCGCAAGCTTGTCCAGAAGCAAGATTGCTGGAATTGAGATTATTAAGAGTACAAAAATGCTTGCAGCAGAATGATTGAGATTATATCTTCAGTTATCACTGTAGTCTTTACATCTTAACAGTGGTGGTCTCATTGCTGAGGAAGCAAGAAAGCAGTTCTACATTACATGATATAGGGCTCATGGAGATGCTGGTTGCTGGATGAGGCATGGTTATCTGCAGACTATCCAAAACGTTTAGTGCAGTGTGAAATGATGCATCCTGACAGTCCTGTTGACATCCAGGATAGGGTAGCAGTGTTGTGGGGACAGGGAAAGCTTGGGTTAGACAAAAGATGGTTCTGATGAAATTCCTCCAGATCAATAGGCCCTGGGTTAAATATTGCCATCAGATTTGTCATTTCAGGGTCTGCAAACCCAAGTAGCTTGCACTGCATTGATTTTGTTTTCTTTTTCTCTAGACACGTTCTAAACTATTTTCTGATCATGAGAATGGCTAAAGTCTCATCTTTTTTTTTTTTTTTTTTTGGCCTTTCTATTTTTAGCAAAAGCTTAACTTTTAGTGCAATTTTACAACCAAAGCCAGTACTGTGACAAAAGCTTGCCAGAGTGTTTCAGCAGAATTAATTCAAAGGATTTAGGCAGCAAAAAGACACAGGCATTTAAACAGTTGTCTTGAACAATTAGCAGGTCTCCTTGGGTTTTGGGTTTTTTGGTTTGGTTTTTTTTTTGTTTCTTTCCCTTTGCCTTCTCGTAGATATCAAGGTATAACTAGAGCCCAGTCTGGGCCATGGTGCTTTAAATCCTGTTTGCATTTCAGGATACAAGAGTCAAAAGTCTCTAGTACCATGTTAAATTTATGGAGCTGCTGGGAATGCTGATGAGACATTTACTTAATTGCACATTTTTCAGCGTGTTAGCCACTCGTGTTTAGAACACTGAAGTAACAGTGCTTAGTGCTGGCTTGCAGAACTAGGTCTTGGGGACAGGATGCCAATATATGGCAGTCTCATGCCACACACTGCCTGTGTTTTATCATGACCTCAGTGCAAGTCATGCCTGAGTATGAAACTGTCACTTTCCCTTAAATTGTTGCTGATTTTTCCCAATAAAGTTCAACCCCAGAGCATTCCCATGGTGGACTTTTTTGAGGGAGAACAAAAGGAGATTAGATGAGGTTTCCCTGCTCCTTATTATATCTATAATTCCAGCCAAGAAGCCTTGAATCCTTCTTGGGAGCAAGACACATTTATGTTTTACAATTGTACTAAAGAATGAGGATTCCTCACCAAAGGCAGAGTATACAAAGAGGCAATTTCCACTCCTCAGTAATAGCTGGCATGTGGTTTAAATGAGCTAGTCCTTGTTAAGGCTGAATTTCTCCAGAGATGGATTTTTCCCTCTTCAGCAAATGTGGGGAAAAAGAGAATATTACACAAAACAGCCTTCTTAATATTTTGAGTTCTTCCTAGATCTTTTTTTCTGCTGTCTCCGGGTAGTTCAGGTTTGTTTCTGTCAGAGTTTATGAGAGATCTCCATTAAATGTTGTAGAGTTCCTTTGTTACAAACAAATGCAATTTCACCAATAATTTTATCTTTGGGCATATAAAGCCCAGCTTCTGGTAAAACAACTGCCTGGTCTAGTGCATCTGCAGCCGCCTGTTTCTAAGCTGTGTTTTTTTGTATCTCTTCATAAAAATTGACATGAGTTTGAAAAAGGCTTAATAAAAAAAGGCATGAGAGTGACACAAGCCTTGGAGAACACACCTTGTAGTGGGAGTGTAGTGGTTTAAGCAGTTCCCTGCCCCCCACTTTTTGGAATAAACCCCGGCTGGGACTCAGAAACACTGAAAGTTAATAAATGAAGCTTTATATTTACAGCAATGCACAATATACAAGCAAATATTTACAAGGTATAACAGATATTTACAGATATATACAATGAAAAGGTAATACAGAAACACCACAGCCCTCCCAGAGACCAAAATCCCCAAGAGGGGTAACCAACCACCCCCTACCACCTTTCCCCCCTTCCCCAGTCTTATCTCACCACCTGTTGATGCTGCAGATAAGCTGAGGTAGATCGGCCAGGGGGGTTAGTAGCAGGAAAGTAGTAGAATTACTGAGAATTAGCTACCAAGACAGAGAGACAAAGGAGATCACACAAAGAGCAGCTGCAGCCAGAGCAGTCAGAAACTATCTGAAATCTAATGTTTTGGGTACAACACTTAAAAACAACTTTTTTTTTTTTTTTCCTTCTCAGTAAAACTCTGGTGAAGTGACATCCTGTGTTTTCCTTTCTCAGCCAATAGTCTAATTTCTCACTCAAATTCTCCAATTAGTTCAAACCAGCACAGGGAGGTTAAGGAAATTTGGTCTAGTTAGTTTATCTGTGGGAAGGGAAGGACTTAATTTGATGGTGATCAAGAAGAACCAATATGGAAAACAGACTTCAGGTGCTACATAGCGTTTTGATCTCCATATTCTGTTAGATGAAAGGATTTGATGCTGAGTTTAATATGAAAAAAAAATATATAAATAATGTTACATTATGAGTAATTAATCTATGGGTAATGAATTTCTTTACCAGCTTAAGAAGTAGTAGATTCTTTCTTACTTAAAAGTCTTTTAATTCAATAATTTCTGCTTCTTTTCTGCATGAGATATTATAATAAGACATTTTATATATATATATATATATATATATAAAATAAGATATTATAATTATAATAAGATATTATAAAGCAAAGAAAACTTGATGCAAGTGATGCTATGAGTGGGAACATGTGCAAATGTATATTAGGGCTACAAGCAGATGTTTCAGGCTTAACTGAAGAGAAACTGATTGGTGTTCTCTGGTCTGAGTTATGTGAAAGGGCAGACCAGGCAACCAAAATGCTTTACAAAAATAAATTGGAGCGTATGATCAGTTGGTAAAATAGGCTGTTACGGATCAAGGGGTGCTACTAAGCGAAGAAATAGGTATGTGAACATGTACATTAGGAGAGAAATGACCAAGTCAAGGGGCTTTTCCTTGGGCTTGTCTTGTTTCCTTCTGGCTTGGCAAATCTTGTCACTTTGAGTGACTGGTGGCATTGCACTGAAAATAGCCAGCTATGCTTTATAGGCTCCATTACCATCCCACTTGGGTAGCAGGAAAGCTCACAGGCTGGTGCTGACTGTCCTGTCAGTGGAAGGCCAGTTAGCCCCAATGACTCTAGAGAGATTGATTAAGCAATGAGTCTCGACAAGACTTGCAACATTGCTGCAAAATAATCAGACCTCTGGGAACTTTTAAGATTGCTAGCATGAGCCTTGGATTCCCGTGGGTGCATTTGTCACATGGGATCCTCACCATGGAATGGCTGTTAGTACATGGCTGTTTGCATTAGAAATGTTTTGCTGCTACTGACCCTTGGAAGATTCATCTGGTTTATTTGCCTTTCTATCAGAAAAGCCACACTGCTGACTTTAAACCTCTGCGTGTTATGCTTAGCATTGCTCTTTGGCTGCACCCCGCGCAGGCAAGTAAAAATCTGCTCCAGCAGTGGGGCTGCTAAGGATTGGTGACATGACTGATAACCCATCCCTCTTTATAAAGCAGTCAGAAGCTAAGAAGCTCTCCTGCAAGTGGCCTAAATAAACTGATATCCTCTGTCAGTAATGGCTTCATTCCCATGCTGTGCCAGAGACAATGTTTTTTTGTGACTTTATGGTGCAGATATATTTTGCAGACTCAGAATGCTAGAGGTTGGAAGGGATCATTGAGTCCAACCCCTGGATCATGGAGTCCAACCTCTCTGCCAGAGCAGGACCATTGAATCTAGTGCAGGTCACATAGGAACACATCCAGACAGGGCTGGAAAGTCTTCAGACAAGGAGACTCCACAGCCTCTCTGGGCAGCCTGTGCCAGTGCTCCAGAGTTCTTCCTCATGTTGAGGTGGAACTTTGTGTGCTGGAGTTTATATCCATTGCCCCTCGTCCTATCAAAGAGCGCAACTGAGAAGAGTTTGTCACCTCCCTCTTAATCCTCAGCCCTCAGATATTTATAGACGTTGATTAGGTTCCCTCTAAGTCTTCTCTTTACCAAACCAAACAGCCTCAGGTCCCTCAGCCTCTCCTCATAGGGCAGTGCTTCAGCCTCTTAGTCATCTTCACAGCCCTCCATTGGACTCTTTTGAGTAGATCCCTGTCCCTCTTGAACTAGGGAGCCCAAAACTGAAGGCAATATTCCAGGTGACATCTCACCAGGGCAGAGTAGAGGGTCCTTGCATGGTAGAGGAGGAAAGGAAACAGCCTTGTCTACCAATAGCAGGAAGCAGAGGATTTACATTCCACAATTTCAGCCTCTACTTGCCAGACTGGGACATAAAGAACTGCCTGCTTACACTTGCACGTAAATCTGTCATCCATGCAATAACATTGCCCCTTGTGCCTTCTATACCCTTCACTCTCTGCCTGTGCTTTTTTATCTGGTCTGCCTATGCTTTTGTCTGAAGGAAGATGAACATCAACTTAGTTACCAAAACATTCAGCTGCTGCTAGAGTCTGATTTCTCGGCTCACTTTTACATCTTTCTAGAGTAAAAGAGCAGAAGTAAACCCATCATGCTTCATGTAGGATGACAGCATATTGCACCAAGCAAGTTCCTTGCAAATCTTGATTAGCTTATGCCCGGGGTCATGGTAATTGTATCTCTGTGGCTCTTCAATGAAGCTAGGCTACACACAGGCAGCCCAGAGCCTGGGCAAAGCAATTTCCTATCTGTCTGCAAAAAACCCTCTGTGGGCATAGCCCAAGTGACTCAAGCTCTTTCAATTAAAAAAAAATAATTGGGATTACCAATTAGCTCTTTATTTCAACAGGCTTTGGTTGTGGTCAAATGCATGTCTGTATGCAGTACCTGGGAGGTACTTCAACTAAATGTGAAGGGACTGCTGCTCAGCAGGGCTAATGAGGCTCCTCAAAGTGCTGCTCTGATGTCAATGTGCTGCTATGTTTCTTGAGTGCTCTGCTTCCTCCTGTCTTGTGTAGATGCATGAAGCAAAAGCCCTAAATAAGTGAACTTCATTCGTGCAAGTAACACTGTTGTCATCACTAAAACGATTCTCACGGTGGAAGATTTGAAGCTAGATCAATCTTTTCTCCTAATTTAGGGGTTTTGTTTAGCCCTTTTAGGAGAGTTTCCAGATTATGCATTGGGAGGAATGGACAGGACATCAGACAGAGGTCTGGAATTTCTGACAGGTAGGATGAGAGTCTTCTCATTGTAATAGCTGATTGGTTCTGCACACTTATTCTGTGTGGAATCTCCCTGGGTAGATCAGACTCACATTCAAAGCTTTTGCTTAGGTAAATACCGTTTCTTTGCACATAGAATCATAGAATGGTCTAGGTTGGAAGAGACCTCAAAGATCATCCAGTTCCAACCCCCCTGTGCCATAGGCAGGGACACCTCCCACTAGATCAGGTCGCTCAAGACCTCATCCAGCCGGGCCTTGAACACCCCCAGGGAGGGAGCAGCCACAACCTTCCTGGGCAACCTGTTCCAGTGCCTCACCACCCTTACTGTGAAGAACTTCCTCCTAACATCCCGCCTAAATCTCCCCTCCACCAGTTTGAACCCATTCCCCCTTGTCCTGTCATAACAAGACCTTGTGAATAGTCCCTCCCCAGCCTTCCTGTAGGCCCCCTTCAGATATTGGAAGGCCACTCCAAGGTCTCCTCGAAGCCTTCTCTTCTCCAGGCTGAAAAGCCCCAACTCCCTCAGCCTGTCCTCATAGCAGAGGTGCTGCAGCCCTCTGATCATCTTTGTGGCCCTCCTCTGGACTCTCTCCAACAGTTCCATGTCCCTCCTGTGCTGGGGGCTCCAGAACTGCACACAGTACTCCAGGTGGGGTCTGAGGAGAGCAGAGTAAAAGGGAAGAATCCCCTCCCTTGCCCTGCTGGTAATGCCTCTCTTAATGCAGCCCAGCACACGGTTGGCTGTTTGAGCCGCGTGCACACACTGTTGGCTCATGTTGAGCTTGCCATTAAAGGCAAAAATCTTGAAATCTGTTTCAAGGGGCAATCACTCTTTGCATGTAGAACTTCTTCCAATGTTCAGCCTGAACCTACCCTGGCACAGCTTGAGACTGTGTCCTTTTGTTCAGTCACTGGGTGCTTGGGAGAAGAGACCAACCCCACCTGGCTACAACATCTTTTCATGTAGTTGTAGAGAGCAATAAGGTCTCCTCTGAGCATCCTCTTCTCCAGGCTGAACAACCCCAGCTCCCTCACCCTCTCCTCATAGGTCTGTGCTCCAGCCCCTCACCAGCCTTGATGCCCTTCTCTGGACACATTCAAGCACCTCAACATCTTTCTTAAACTGAGAGGCCCAGAACTAGACACAGTACTCAAAATAAATCATAGAATCAGTCAGGGTTGGAAGGGACCATAAGGATCATCTAGTTCCAACCCCCATGCCATGCCCAGGGACACCTCACACTAGATCAGGCTGTCTAGATCCTCAGCCAGTCCGGCCTTAAACACCTCCTCCCTGGGCAACCCATTCTTGGGTCTTACCACCCTCATGGTGAAGAACTTCTTCCTAACATCTAGTCTGAATCTACCCATTTCTAGCTTTGTTCCATTCCCCCCCAGTCCTATCACCACCTGACATTCTAAAAAATCCCTCCCCAGGTGAGACTAGACAGGGCTCTGGGCAACCTGATCTAGTTGAGGATATTCCTGCTGACTGCAGGGGGGTTGGACTGGATGACCTTTGGAGGTCCCTTCCAAATCAGACCATTCCATGAATACATCTTAGTTCTTGAAATGTAGTTGTTTCCTGCAGACACAATTTCAGTTGCACAGGTTCAGGAAGGCACATCATGGATAGAAATACACATTTGAACATCTGATAAATTATACTAATTAGTGAAAAGTTAAGGGGTAACTTATGGTCAAATATAGTCAGTTTAAAGCACCTGCACTTTGTGTGCATGTATAGAGATATACCTGTAGCGTGCACAGGTATATGTGTAGAGTGACAGTGTGGGTAAGGGGTGGAAAATTTGGATGTTCACCTGAGGTCAGTAGAGAGCTGGAGATCCTAAGGTGCTATTTCTGCTATGAAAGGACCTCTCTGGGTATTGCATTCCTTCTCTAAAAACATAGAATCATAGAATCATAGAATGGTCTAGGTTGGAAGAGACCTCAAAGATCATCCAGTTCCAACCCCCCGCCATAGGCAGGGACACCTCCCACTAGATCAGGACGCTCAAGACCTCATCCAGCCTGGCCTTGAACACATCCAGGGAGGGAGCAGACACAACCTCCCTGGGCAACCTGTTCCAGTGCCTCACCACCCTCACTGTGAAGAATTTCTTCCTAACATCCCGTTCAAATCTCCCCTCTGCCAGTTTGAACCCATTCCCCCTCGTCCTGTCATTACAGGATTCATAACAGCATTCTGCATTTGTGGAGGCACTGCATTCAAACCAAAAGTGAACTGCAACAGACCACAGCACCAGGACCTTTTAAAATTTGGTATTTGTTGGGAGAATCTTAGTGGGAGACCTTGATTTGATTGTTGGGATCATATCTGTGTTGATTTTCTCATCTCTTTGGAGGACTGGACTGAAATTAATAGCTGAAAACTGCCTGAGCAAATGAAGAGAATGGCGTGCACTCTGCTTTCAGACTCTGCCTTTCTTTCCTCAGAAACTCAGTTCTAATTCCAGAAAAAGATGCCTGAAAAGCTTCTTATTTTATTCCTGTGCTCGTCATCGCTCCCAACATGTCAGCAGGATGAAAGCCTCTATAGAAATGTAACATCACTATTATCATTCTTGTTTTCTTCAGTACGGGAAGAAAAAGGGGTCATGGAGAATGATGCTAGCAAAAAAAAAATTACTGGAGAAAGACAATCAAAACATAGATGTATGACTTGTAATGAACACTTTGACAGATTAGATTGGAGGAAAGATATGAAATATTTCCTTGCTCTGACTGAAATCCCTGTTGGCTGCAGCACCACATTTAGTGACATAAAAATGGCAGCACTGGGTCAGATGGGTTGACCATGCAGGATTGTTTTCCTTTATCTTGTTTGGCAACATGCTGGTAAAACACAATTAAAACAAAAATCAAGGCTAGGGCAGGTGCTGGTTTTTACCCCACCCTACCCCATTTTCATTGCTTTTGTATGACTGTGACCTCAGTGAGGTGCCCAGGTCACACTGCTGCCAGCACAGAGCCTGGCAGAAGGGACTGCTGGGCGTAGCCCTGCCTCAGCCACTGTCTTGAGCCACGACCTTGGACATGCTGATTTACCTCCCAGTGCCTGTTTTCCCTGTTGTGGAAAATGGAGAGCAGAATAATTCTGATTTACCTTACAAGGCTTTTGAAGGGGGTTTTGATGAATATCCACAGAGCACTTTGAGACCCTCGAATGGAAGAAGCTATAAAAATGCAAGAAGTTATTATTCATTTACGAAGGTCCTTTGGGCTTTGGCCAACAGTGTGAATTGTTGACATTTAATTATTGAAACAGTGTGCCTATCAGACCCCTTATGGTAGGAGGAGATAAATAATGCAGAAGACTTCAGAAAACCTGGTCAATACCCTCTGGAGATCTGCTTCAAATATGCCAGACTATGTAGCTCTAGCCTAAAAAGGAACTGAATAATTTAACCAAGGAATGAGATCAGTTGTTCTAAACGCTCTTTATAGTTCCTGCACAGTGTTCTACAAGTTATTTATTATTAGTCCATTATTTACCAGCAGCCTTTTCCTAAAAATAAGCAAAACCAAAAACCTGAAAAACCGAAACCACCAAACCACTACCACCACTACCAAAACCAACAAAGCATACATACCACCTATAGTGGTCTCTTTATCGTGAGAATGTATTTCAGGCCAGTGAAAGTGTATGACTATGTGAAGTCATTTGAGCAATTACAGTGTTTCTTCCTGATATCTTGAAGCTTTAAGGACTTCTAAAATGAAAAATCTGATCGTAGAGCCAATTAATACTTTTAAATGCACCATCAATCATGGTGATATAAAAATAAAAAAAGAAAAAGGGTGGGGGGGGGGCTAGTTGCTCAGAATGCTTTTGAAGAAGCTGCTTGAAAAGAAGGATGTCTGTGCAGCCACATTAATTATACAGGGTACTTCAGATGGGTTTTGTTGTTTTTTTTTTTCTTCATCCAAGCATTGCAATGTTTTCACAACTGCTGAGGCTGAATGTCACTGCGAGGCAAAGTACATAATTTACATCACTGATGGATAAAGTGAGACACTGGTGTGTTGTAAGACAGCCTGTGACAGGATCTGAGACAGATACACAGCAAGGAAATCTTCTCCTCTGCAGGGCATACTTCCTCCTCTCCAACTCTAACTGGAGAAAGGCAGTGGTGTTAACACTTTCAGTGGACCACTAGAAGGAAGAGACACTTCAGGAAACCAGCAAACCAATCCTTTTTGCCCCATGCTCTCAATTCCTTGCTCATTTTATGGCCTGGAATTTGATGGCACAAAGATTTATAAATAGGTGGAATAGGCCAGCTCTAGGAAGTCCCTGTTCATGCTGCAGGCTGAGTGAATTTAAGATTAGAACTCCTCCATCTCCGTGACAATGCAGCAATGCGTGAACGTGATGCTAAATGAAATCTCTGACTGAGCAATGGGATTTTAGCAGTGATTTGACTGGAGATTTATTTTTTTTTGCCAACTCTCTTGCAAGACATTAATTCAGGAATTTATCCACTGCAATAGATCACAGCGATTTTGACTAACTTAGAGCTGTTCGTTAAATCATTATATTCCGACTGTCATTTCAAGTAGAAATAGTAATTCTCTTCTTTTTTGAGCTCTGTGGCAATTATATCACAATTGATTGTGCTGAGGGAGTGATGCTCTGTGCAGAATCATGCAAAGGGTAATTTGCTGTCCATTGATTAACTGGCGTGGTTTCCATAGCGTCTCACCTCTCTCTGGCTGTCTCTTGTTAAAGTACTGACCGTGTCTGACCCTCTTTCAGTTATCAGATATGACAAGCTCACAGCCTTAGGTAGTGTGACTCAGAAATAGCTGGAGAAAAGCAGAACAGCCAATTCCAGTGATGGCTGTAGAAGAGGATTAGTAAATTCCACAGATGCGAATGATTCCTTCAAGCAATATGGCTACTGAGCTAGAGAATACTGAAGGAAGCTAATAAATCAGGCTGAAACTCCTCTGGCTGGGGAAAACGATGCCACTGGATGCTGTTTCTCATCTGAGTGGGGGCTGGAAGGATGAAAAAGCATCCATCTTCACTTTTCTTTT
>VWZI01019114.1:136500-157816 GCA_013396835.1 Psilopogon haemacephalus | reverse complement strand
TCTTTTTTTTTTTTTTTTTCTTGCTTCCCTTCTTGGTCCTCAGCTGTTTTGTTCAGTGTAGATCTGCATTTAATATTTCCAATATATTTTATAGTTTTGGAAACAGAACTGAAAGGCAATAGTTCACCTAAAACCAGGGGGGAAAAAAAAAAAAAAAACAGAACCAAACTGCAGCTATTATTTCACAGAAGTTAAAGGGGTTTCCTTCACTTCATATTGTGTTATACAAAAAGCTACAAATGACTGAGGAGATACTTAAGTGCTTACTGATGATGAGTTTGGCTCAAGTCTTGCACTGAAGCTTTAAAAATAGTTGCTGTGATGTTTAAGTGGTAGGCATGTTACACATTGCAAGTGCAGGGTATTTTGGAAGAATCCAACACTGTTAAGCGTGGCTTCCATTTGACTATGTCACCAAGATGCCCTACAGCTAGTAGAAAGTCTAGGAATTAGTGACAGAAAAAGGGGTGATGGCTTTAAACTGGAAGAGGTCAGATATAGCCTGGATATTAGGAAGAAATTCTTCACAGTGAGGCTGATGAGAGATTGGAAAAATTTGGCCAGGGAAGCTGCAGATGCCTCCTTCCTGGAAGTGTTTAAGGCGAGGTTGGATGAGGTCTTGAGCAACCTGGGCTAGTGGAAGGTGCCCCTGTCCATGGCAGGTGGGGTGAAACTAGATGATCTTTAAGGTCCTTTCCAACACAAACCATTCCATGAATTGATTTGTCTGTGCCAAAGACTAGGGTAGTGGAATTTTGAAAACAGAAACCATACCCAAAATACAACCATGGGCAAAAAAAAAATCCAGCACATTCTGAGATCCCTGACAGAAAGCAAGAATGTTCCCAGGATCAATACCTTTCTCTAACAAGTCTGGTTATTGCCTTAAAGCTTAAAATCAATCGGGGTGGGGAAAATAATAACTGGGGGGAGGAGAGCGCTTTAAAATGTGGACAGAAAGATCTAGACTCAATCTGTGGTTCAGACTTTGACTTAGCTTAGAGATGCTAAATAAATCAGATTGTTTTTCCTTGCTCTACACCCATTGTGCTGGTTTGAGCTAATTGGAGAATTTGAGTGAGAAATTAGACTACTGGATGAGAGAGGTAAACACAGTGTGGCACTTCACCAGAGTTTTACTGAGAAAGAAAAAAAAAATTGTTTTTAAAGCTTTGTACCCAAACAGAGATATCAGATGGTTTCTGACTGTTCTGGGCTGCAGCTGCTCCTCTTGCATGGTCTCCTTTGTCTCTCTGTCCTGGTAACTAATTCAGAGTAAAACTACTAACTTCTTTCTACTACTAACCCCCCTGGCTGATCTATTTCAGCTTATCTGCAGCATCAACAGGTGGTGAGATAAGACTGGGGAAGGGAGGAAAGGTGGTCGGGGGTTGTTGGTTACCCTCTCTTGGGGATTTTGGTCTCTGGGAGGGCTGTGGTGTTTCTGTATTACCTTTTCACTGTACATATCTGTAAATATCTGTTATACCTTGTAAATATTTGCTTGTATATTGTGCATTGCTGTAAATACAAAGCTTCATTTATTAACTTCCAGTGTTTTTGAGTCCTAGCCAGGGTTTATTTCAAAAGGTGGGTGGGCAGGTAACTGCTTAAACCACTACACCCATGTAGTTAGGAAGTCTGCTTGCTGTGTGGGATGCAGAGCCTGTGCAGTGATACTCATATCTTGAATAATATGGTGAGTTTAACACAAACTTTATGGGGACTGGGTATGGGCCATGGCAAAAGCAGGCAGAAAAGAACTGAGGCATTTACGCTACTGCAGGTTTTGAGAATCGAGGTCTTATATTAATTTCTTCCTGTCATTAACTTTCCTTTTCTGTAGGATGTGAAGTCATATCTGATATTGATTGCTGTGCAGTCTGAAGCACAGATAAGTGTCAGCTTGCATTAAGCTGTAGTAAGAGCTCTCCTCTCCCTGCCAGCCCTCTCCTCCCCCTCAGTGCTTTAATGCCATAAGTAGGACACAGCAGAACTGGAAGCTGTATTTTTTTTTTTTCCCCTTCTCCCCCATGTGGCTACTGGAATACATTTAATTGCAAAGCAGAGCATCAAAGCCGGAATAGCCAAGCTCACCTCCAAAAAGATAATTAGTGAATCTCTGTTTGTGCAGTGTGCTGGAGGGTGAGTTACAATTAGAAACAGATAAATACGTTGGCATTTGGAGTCCTCACATTTTGAAAAACAATTCCAGTTTTAGACTTCAATGGATGCATGTTTTATTGGGTCAGAGCAGTGCTTGGATTCCCAGCTGAAATACACTGATGGATATGCAGTCAGGTAAAAAGGGACATGGATAGCTTCAGTGCTGCTGTTGGGAGCTTGGCTAAAACATTAAATAGAATTAACAAATCCAACCTGAGGAGGATAGAAGAGATCTTTTACCCTAAAATATGTTAGATGAAGTGCAAAGAGCCAGCTCTCTGCAGCCATGTGGTGAGTCTTTAACACATCCAGTGATGGCTGGTATGCTTTGGGGTGTTTTGACGCCAAAAGGACAGCTTATATTTGACTTCTGGATATGATAGCATAAAGACTTTTTAAGCTTCTAGAAGATTGAGCTGGATAATTGATCGGACTAGAATTTATTTATAAAAGGTCAGAGAAGCTGTTAGGTTGAAGTATAGGATGGCAACTGATGGCATTGACCTGGACCCGAGCAAAGCCTTTGATGCTGTCCCACACCACATCCTGGTCTCCAAGCTGGTGACACATGGGTTTGATGGGTGGAGCACCAGATGGATAAAGAACTGGCTTGATGGCCACACCCAAAGAGTGGCTGTGAATGGCTCCATGTCCCAGTGGAGGTCAGTGACAAGTGGAGTCCCTCAGGGATCTGTCCTGGGAGCAGTCTTGTTCAGCATCTTTGTGGGTGCCATGGACAGAGGCATTGATTGCAGCCTCAGCAAGTTTGCTGATGACACCAAGCTGTGTGATACAGCAGACACACTGGAGGGCAGGGATTGCATCCAGAGGGACCAGACAGGCTGGAGATGTGGGCATAAGCCAACCTCACGAAGTTTAACAAGACCAAATGCAAGGTCCTGCAGCTGGGTCAAGGCAATCCCAAGCACAAATAGAGGTTGGGCAGTGACTGGCTGGAGAGCAGCTCTGAGGAGAGGAACTTGGGGGTGCTGGTGGATGAGAAGCTCAACATGAGCCAGCAATGTGCACTTGCAGCCCAGAAAGCCAAGCAGAGCCTGGGCTGCATCAGAAGTGTGGCCAGCAGGTCGAGGGAGGTGATTCTCCCCCTCTGCTCTGCCCTGGTGAGACCCCACCTGGAGTACTGTGTCCAGTTCTGGAGCCCCTGGGACAAGAGTGATGTGGACATGCTGGAGTGTGTCCAGAGAAGGGCCACAAGGATGCTAAGAGGGCTGCAGCACCTTTCCTATGAGGAGAGACTGAAAGAGTTGGGGCTGTTCAGTTTGGAGAAGAGGAGGCTCCCAGGTGACCTTCTTGTGGCCTTCCAGTATCTGAAGGGGGCCTACAAAAAGGCTGAGGAGGGACTTTTTAGGCTATGACAGAGTGACAGGACTAGGGGGAATGGAGCAAAGCTGGAGGTGGGGAGATTCAGAGTGGATGTGAGGAGGAAGCTTTTCAGCATAAGTGGTGAAGCCCTGGAATGGGTTGCCTGAGGGGTGTTTGGAGCCACATCCCTGGAGGTGTTTAAGGCCAGGCTGGCAGAGGCTCTGTCCAGTCTAATCTAGGGTAGGGTGTCCCTGGGCATGGCAGGGGGGTTGGAACTGGATGATCCTTGTGGTCCCTTCCAACCCTGACTGAATCTATGATATACATTGTCGCTCATCACTGGAAAGGGCTAAATCTGCAGGGACTACCTGTCAGATTGTAAGGATGCTCTGCATGATTCCAGAAGGTTTTAATCTGCATGGCTTCCTTTCAGGTTAGAAAAAGTATCCATAGGCCTAAAATTCAAACTTGTGGCTTTTATCTAAACGTAACATGCTGATAGCTCACGTTACTTTTAAATGAGACATTATGGAGGGCTTTTATGGAGATAGCTGGGAAATTCTGAACAGGCTGTGACTTAGAATCATAGAGGACCTCTAAGATCCCCCAAGTCTAACCACTGACCTAACCCCACTATGGCCATTAAACTATGTCCCAAAGTGCCATGTCCATATATTTCTTGAACATCTCCAGGACCAGTGACTCCAGCACTTCCCTGGGCAGCCTGTTTCAGTGCCTGGTGACCCTACTGGTGAAGAAATTTTTCCTAATATCCAATCTGAACCTCCCTTGGTACAATTTCAGGCTGTTTCCTCTCATCATACCACCCGATACTAGAAAGAAAGAGACTGAGTCTCACCTCACTACAACCTCCTTTCAAGTAGTTACAACTCTACAGAGAGTGATGACGTCTCCCCTCAGCCTTCTCCTCTCCAGAATAAACAGTCCCAAATCCCCTCAGATGTTCCTCCTAAAACTTGTTCTCTAGACCCTTCACCGGATTTGTTGCACTACAGGATGAGATGTCAAAAGAGCTAAGGGCTCTGAACACAGAACACCCAGGTTAGGTGCAGCCACTTGGGGCATCTGCAGCCTGATGCCTTCCTGGCATTCTGCATCTAGCCCCGTGGGCCAGTAGGATGAGTTTGGCAATGCACGTCGGGTTTGAAATGAGAGGTCAAGTTCAGAGCTGAAGTGAGTCTCCCCTGGAGCTATGCCGAGATGGAAGTGGCCCTACCTGATGTAACTCTGCAGCAATTACATTACAGGTCTTTTTAGGGGTCTTTATCCACCCTTGGAATAAATGTGTGTGCTGGCACTGTGCTGCTGGCTCTTAACTGCTACTCTTTATTTTCTGAAATAGGGTAATAGAGCTAATTTTGGTTGTGGGTTGTTTTTTTTCTGAATCCAAACTGACAAATGCAGGCACGATGTGAAGCCACAGTGAGAAACACCTCTGCTCCACTAGAAAATAATTAGAGATGTGGACGTTCTTCTTTCTTTTTACCATTCTGATCACTTTGCTTTATTTGGCTATAAAAACAATCCTGGAGGTCTCTTTCAACCTGTCCTATTCTATCCTGCTCTACTCTATCCTGCTCTACTCTATCCTGCTCTATTCTATTCTACTTTATTCTAGTCTAGTCTAGTCTAGTCTATTCTACTATATTCTACTCTATTCTAGTCTACTTTATTCTACNAGATGTGGACGTTCTTCTTTCTTTTTACCATTCTGATCACTTTGCTTTATTTGGCTATAAAAACAATCCTGGAGGTCTCTTTCAACCTGTCCTATTCTATCCCGCTCTACTCTATCCTGCTCTACTCTATCCTGCTCTACTCTATCCTGCTCTACTCTATCCTGCTCTACTCTATCCTGCTCTACTCTATCCTGCTCTATTCTATTCTACTTTATTCTAGTCTAGTCTAGTCTAGTCTATTCTACTATATTCTACTCTATTCTACTCTATTCTAGTCTACTTTATTCTACTCTACTCTACTCTATTCTATTCTATTCTATTCTATTCTATTCTATTCTATTCTATTCTATTCTATTCTATTCTATTCTATTCTATTCTATTCTATTCTATTCTATTCTATTCTATTCTATTCCATTCCATTCCATTCCATTCCATTCCATTCCATTCCATTCCAAAATGTTCTAATCTGTGCTAAATCTCTGTGTTTTGGGGTTTTTTTTGCTGTTGTTGTTTGCGTGTTTTTTGTGTGTTTTTTTTTTTGTTTTGTTTTGTTTTCCCCACTTCTTTTTCTAACAACTTGTCCCTGGCTCTACCACTACCTCTGTTGGTTACATGTCCCTTTTTGTGCCTCAGTTTGTGAAACAAGGTAATGCTACTTCCTTCCTTCCTTTGTAAAACAATTGAAGAGTTACAGCTGAAAAGAAAGCTCAGTATCTTTTTTTTTTGTTTTGTTTGTTTTCTTGATGTGTGGGGAGCTTCTTTTCTGTGGCAGAAATAATAGCATTCATTCTTCATTAATTTAAATTACAAATGGAAAATCAGTAGTTTCTCTGTGGAGACAGTGACGATGTAGCTCTGAAGTCTAGCACGCAGTGTCAGCCCCTTGGCTGGTGTAGCTCAGTATGTTCCACTGGAGGTAATGAAGCTATGATTTACAGCAGATAAGCATCCACAATATCTCTAAAAGCCTGCTGCACAATCTGCCACTTGCTGTTGTGGGCTCAGCAGCAGGATGAGATAAGAGGAAGGATAAGGATTCATGGAAAAGCTCATTTTTTTCCTAACATAAGCCAAGGACCTTGGTCAGAAAAGCAAAGCATGAGTTAGTCCATCTGTCCTCCAAGAAGTGTTCACTCTGGACCCTGCCTAATACCTGTCATCTTGTTCCTCTTGGGGTTTGCCAAAGCTACATGGCCAAATTTTCAAGCAAGCATTTCAGGTACTGGTTAATGGGAAGCAGCGTGTGACAAAGTGCGCTAAAATGAGTTCCCTGAGTGTGTGCAACACAGCTGTCAACTGGAGGATTAGGATAGCTCTGGACTATGTTTTCCACTGACAGCATTCAAAGACAGCCACATCGGGGCACAGTGCTGCCATGCTCCTTGCCCCAGCTCCATCTGGCCATGCTGGCAGCTGCAGGAAGGGTAGTGGAAGATGCCCACATTGGCTCTGCACTAGGTAGGAAAATTCTGGAACTTTCCATGCAAAAGAAGAGCAGATGGCATTAAATAATTTGGCCAATGCTATTTTCATCATTCATTCTGCTGGAGAGCTTTTGCATAAAACCTGCAGCACTTGATGCAGATAGCTTTCAAAAGGGATAACCTACACACAGTTGAGAAACAAACTGTTGAATACACAAGGTTTTAGTATCCTTGATGTCTCTTGGAGTTGAGATGTGCCACGTACTCTTCATTGACATTTTCAAACTAGTTTCATCTTTGTTTTCACATTTGCTACAAATGTTTTAACGAGAACACTTAACAATCAATAGCTTTTCACCTGTCATCAATCACCTTTAGTTAAATAGCCTTAGAAACCCTACAACTTTTGTATTTTTAAAGACACGAGCTTGGGAAAACAAAACCAAACTGTAATTTGTTGGTTTTATTCCCCCAAGGTGTGAAAAGCAAGGTTTCATTTCTGCTAAAGGACAAAAAGTGTTGAATGACAGTTTTCAACAACTGCTTTCTGAAGGTGCTTCTTTGTTTGCTGCTTTTGTTGAGTGACCATGGAAAGCTAATTATTGTCCAACCTAGCTTATTCTATTCTATTCTATTCTATTCTATTCTATTCTATTCTATTCTATTCTATTCTATTCTATTCTATTCTACGCTACTCTATTCTACGCTACTCTATTCTACGCTACTCTATTCTACGCTACTCTATTCTACGCTACGCTACGCTACGCTACGCTACGCTACGCTACTCTACTCTACTCTACTCTACTCTACTCTATCCTATTCTGTTATACTGAGTGAAATGTGTAACTTATCACTGACAAGTGATGTTTCCTTTACAGTGGGCTTCAAACAGATGCTTCATAAATCTAATCTAATACTTCATCTAACTTATTTCCTTCCAGCTACCTTAATTTCCCAGTTCAGGCTGCAAAAACCACCACATTTCTCCATGTATTTGTTCTTTTGGACATTTCCTCCTTGCATGAAATAGAGATCTGTCATCTAATTAGAGATGATATTAAAAGGTGCAGATTTCAGATCTGTTTCTTCAGGGAAGCATCTCCTAGGCCATGAAGAAAAAAATTGAAAAGTATGTCCAGAGAAGGGCCATGAGGATGCTCAGAGGGCTGCAGCACCTCTCCTGTGATGACAGACTGAGAGAGTTGGGGCTGTACAGTCTACAGAAGAGGAGGCTCCCAGGTGACCTTCTTGTGGCCTTCCAGTATCTGAAGGGAGCCTACAAAAAACTGGGGAGGGACTTTTTAGGCTATGAGGGAGTGACAGAACTAGGGGGAATGGAGCAAAGCTGCAGGTGGGGAGATTCAGACTGGATGTGAGGAGGAAGTTTTTCAGCATGAGAGTGGTGAGAGGCTGGAATGGGTTGCCCAGGGGGGTGTTTGGGGCCACATTCCTGGAGGTGTTTAAGGCCAGGCTGGGAGAGGCTCTGTCCAGCCTAAACTGGGGTAGTGTGTCCCTGCCCATGTCAGGGGTGTTGGAACTAGATGATTCTTGTGGTCCCTTCCAACCCTGACTGATTCTGTGATTTTGTGTGCTGGGTTAGATTGGATTTCCACACCCCCTCCGCCCCCCAGTAGAATAAACTCACTAGGACACAGATTCTTTTGGAAAGTCAGGAAAAATGAAATCGTGTTTTCTTATACTTTGAACTGTATATAACAGTAGAAAAAGTATATACTACTACAAGATAAAATAACCTTAAGGAGTTTGGGGAAGGGGTCAAGCAGTGGCAAAGCAGCAGCCGAAACAGTGGTGGGGGGAAGACAGCAGTGTGTGCAGCAGGAAGCAGCAAAGGGGAAGATCCAAGATGTGCTTCCACACATAAGGGTCTTGATGCTCCAATGAAATGATATTAACTTATCCATTGTTGCTGTTGTATAGCCTATCCCTAGAATGTTCACCTCTTCACTACTTTTTCTTGTGTCTGGGCTAGAAATCTAGCTCAAACAGCCACACCAGACTAAACCAGAAGTGTGTTGTTGAAGGGCAAAGTTCTTAATTCAGTCTTTCGTTGCTACAAGAAAGGCTTAAATGCTTCACTCATCTTGGTTTAAGCTTTAATGTGGTCCTCAAATTGTCTAAAGTGGAGAACAGACATTTCTCTAGTAAAAAAAAAAATTAAAAAAAAAAAATTGGCAGACCTGAATTCTTAGCAACCTACAGAGTAAAAATTTGAAGTGATTATGTGTGGTGTTGAGTTCAGAGGTAGATTCTTGCTGCAGAGTCTGCTCTTGGGTTTGAATATTGAGAATTCTGGAGTATGTAGATTCAGGTTTATTCACACAGAGAAGAGGGTTTCAGTGTGGGAAGAGAGGCATTCTCACTGATTTTGTTATCTGCTCATTGAATAGATTAGAAAGCTTTAATTAGCATTAACAACATTGAGCCACCAGAACATAAAAGGGGAAAACTGATTTACGACATTATATTTTTATGTCAATGATATTCACTTAGGAGCTGAAACTCCTGGGGTTCAGCTGAAGCCTAGAAAGTTACTCTCTCTATCCTTCAACACATCTGGATGATAGGAAGCATCCTCCTCTGCTTTCTCCTCCTCTTCCTCCTCCTCCTTTTTTGCTTTTGGGAGAGTAGCACAGTTATGAGGACTTCTCCTTTCCAGGGGTGCTGTCACCTCTGTGAATGTTGCAGCGAAGTTGCCTTCCTTGTTTTGACTGAATTCCACTACATCGATCATCCTCTCTACAGAAAAGAAAGAAATCACAATGAAATGGGTGGCTTGATGCAGTGTTTGTGGTGCCACTGAGGCTGAGCTAAAGTAACCTAGTTACTGTGCTTTCAGTTCTGTTATTTACCCTTGGTAGAGCCTTTAACCATTCGTTTAGCTTATTATAGCTTACAGATAAGTAATGGCTCACCTACCCATCCTCTAAGCTAGCAGGAAGCTGTGCAAACCTTTGCTCACCCCACAGTAATGTACATGACCTCTCACCAGCATGCATGACTTTAGCATCTTGCTTGTCTCAGTTAAATAGTTCCTTTAAAGTACTGTGCAAATAAATCCTTCTCATGTCTTCATTGTCATTCTTCTCTGTAGAACCTCTTAAATGGGTAATTGCCACAGGAGTAGACTGAACACTGTGGATTTGCTAAGGGCTTTTCAGGAAGCAAAGTATTAATAGTTAATTAAGCCAAGTAAAAACATCTTTTAGTTAAGGGCATAGGCAAGTTTAGGAGATTATATATTGCCTTTTCACCTGCTTTGTAATTAAAGTGAAGTTCCATAGAGGATACATAACTTTTGGAGCCATATCTTTCCTCCAGCCAAGTTCCTTCTTTACTTTACACCCCTACTAGAGACCATTTGTGTAGAATGGTGAGTTTAGCAAAGGAGCTGCTATAAATTGCTTTTGTTTTCTTGTTAGGAGATTGGCTCTGCATTTTTGGCAAGAGGAATGTACTATTATTGCTTTGCAAGGCAGTCCTGTTGTGGGAGGGTTGTGGTGAGCAGAGACTATATCTTTCAGCCTGAATGTAACTGGAGTCAGCCTTGAGGGAGATTGCCCCCTGAGCACACAGGTAGTGCTATTTTGACTAAGTTCTCATGAGGAGATTTGCCTGAATGCTGCTCTGTCACTTCTGTTCAAACAGCAGTGTAGGTGATGTAAAATTAATAAGCTGCATGAGTCATATACACACGATACTGTATTTTTAGCTTGCTTGTGAGGTCTCATTAACATCTATCCAAAGAAGTGCTTTGAAATTTTCCAGTGAAAGATATCATATCAGAGAAATAGAAGGTGTTTTCCAGTCTTGACATCAGCTTTAATTGGCTCTTCAGTTTAAACTGTCTAGATATGAACATCACTCTGGGATACTCTCCCTCAGTGTGACAAGAAGGTTACAAGACTGATGTGCTCCCAAACTTCTTGGAAAACTGAGTGATGATCTGAGAACTCTGTGACCTCCTGTTACATTTCTACCCTAAACCATGCAGGTTTTCTCTAGGCTTCCCCACTCAGCTGTCACATCAACAAGCAAACCCACCTAATTGACCAAAAATATTCTTTCATTTACTATCCATTAACATAATAGCTGGGAATGTAGGCTCAGATAGTTAAACAAACCATGCTCTTTTGCTACTGAATTTGGAGTGGGAGGATGCATGGTGGGGGAAAGAATGTGAGTACAAATTGCCTTTTCTCCTCCACTCATTTCCAATACTGGGAAGGCTTGCTGCCTTATGGAAGGAGACAGAAGCAGGGAGTTAAAGGAGCAACTGGGATTAGTCATTGGCAGTGATCATGCATACAGGACCGTAGGATTATTTCAGACTGACTTTTCTTGGTTGTTCGTCCAAAAGTAGATTCTGTACATGGAGTAAGTGGAGACTTAGAAGAAGGATTTTCTGGGTCGCCGTGGCTGGCATTAGAAAATAGTTCACAACTGACAGCAATTCAAACAAAATTATTTGTGGATTTGTTGTGTTACTTCAGGTCAGGGTCTCAGATGTTACGGATGACCTCATTCTGCACAGAACAGAGGAGACACACGCCCCTTAACCTCTTGGGGAGCAAAGGAATTGAAATAGATTCATTATCCCATAGCTGTGCAGACTAAGGAGGAGGGAGAGCTCATGGTAGGTCTGGAAACCTATTGGGCTGGTTGCTGTCACCACTGGACGAGGTAACTGGTTTGGTCTCCAAAGCAGTGGCAAGGATCCACATCACTCAGGAGAGAGGAGAAAAAAAACCCAAAAACATGTAGAAGAGACTGCGGAGTACAACACACAGATAAATTAATCAGAAGTACAAAACACTTCTCATCTACTGTTTCCCATTTTGCTGTTTGTAAAAATAATTTTAAAGGTGAGGAATGTGGGAGCAAACCACACGCGAGTTTTATGTGAAATCTGTTTCCTATCCATGAACCAAATTGAAAGAAGAGGTTGAGATTTATTACAGACCTCTATGAATGGAGACATTCTTGCTTATTTATGGCAAAACCATGCGATGCAAAGGGAATGGTAAGGAAAGAAGCAAAAATACATACTTGATTCTCCAGTTACTGGCAGAACAGAAGGCAGATGACAAGCTGGAAAGACTCAGTAATGACTCAATGTGAGCCAGCAGCATGCCCAGGTAGCCAAGAAGGCCAATGGCATCCTGGCTTGGATCAGGAATAGTGTAGCCAGCAGGACCAGGGAAGTAATTCTGTCCCTATATTCAGTGATGATCAGGCCACATCTTGAGTCCTGTGTCCAGTTCTGAGCCACACAATTTAAGAAAGGTGTTGAGGTTGGTGAGGCTGTTGAGTGGGCTGGAGCTCCTGTGAGGAGAGGCTGAGGAAGCTGGGGTTGCTGAGCCTGTAGAAGAGGAGGCTCAGGGGAGACCTTATTGCTCTCTACAGCTACCTGAAAGGAAGTCGTAGCCAGGTGAGGATTGGTCTCTTCTCCCAGGCAAGCAATGAGGACACAGTCTCAAACTGTGCCAGGACAGGTTTAGGCTGGATGTTAGGAAGATGTTCTTCACAGGAGTGATTCACCTTTGGAGTGTGCTGCCTGGGGAGGTGGTGGAGTCACCACCACGGGAGGTGTTTAAAAGGAGGCTGGATGAGGCACTTCTTGCCATGATTTAGTTAATTAGAAGGGTTAGTGATAGGTTGGACTTGATGATCTCAAAGGTCTTTTCCAACCTGGTTAATTCTGTGATTCTGTGGTTGTAGAATTCTTGGAGGAAAACGACAAAAACTTAGGTTGTGCAGGATAAGCAGTGAAAGGATTCGTTAAGCTGACATCATCCAAACATGCAGGAAGCATTTTTAAAATATTAAATGTTCAATTCAGCTCTCAATTATCTAGGATAACAGGAGCTGGGATGAAACCCCTAGTCAGGGGCAGTAAAACATTTATAAACAGGGCTCTGAGGATATGAGCAATCCACTTTGAAAACTTACAAACAAATTTCTATAGTGAATAAGTGCAGGCTTGGATTGGAGCCAGCAGAGAAGGGAAGAGCCTCAATGACTTGTGCTGTGCATCTGCCTTTGTCCAAGGCAGACAGCCAAACCAGGGAACAGCAAAGCCAAGATAAGAAGAGCTTCTGTATCTCCCCATGCCCCAGGGCTGACTGCACTTTATGGATGGAGCCCCCCAAATTTGATTGCCCAATCACAGAATTAACCAGGTTGGGAAAGACCTCTAAGACCATCAAGCCCAACCTATCACCTAACCCTTCTAATTAACTAAACCGTGGCACTAGGTGCCTCATTCAATCTCCTTTTAAACACCTCCAGGGATGGGGACTCCACCACCTTCCCAGGCAGCCCATTCCAATGCCAATCTCCTGCTGTGAAGAACTTCTTTCTAACATCCAGCCTAAACCTGCTCTGGCACAGCTTGAGACTCTGCCTTCTTGTTCTGTCACTGCTTGCCTGGGAGAAGAGGCCAACCTCACTTGGCTACAACCTCCTTTCAGGTAGTAGAGAGCAATAAGGTCTCCCTTGAACATCCTCTTCTCCAGGCTGAACACCCTCAGCTCCCTCATCCTCTTCTCACAGGGCTGTGCTCCAGCCCTCTCAGCAGCCTTGGTGCCCTTCTCTGGACACATTCCACCACCTCAACATTTTTTCTTAAATTGAGGGGCCCAAAACTGGACACAGGACTCAAGAACTGGACACAGTAAGTGTTGCCTAACCAGTGCTAAGTACAGGGCAGAATAACTTCTCTGGTTCTGCTGGTCACAAAACCTGTACCCTGGAACAAAGCTGACAGCTGCCCCTGCTCTGTGATGCTGTCAAACACACACCTGTATTGTATTTCCTACCTCTATAAATCTGACCCTCTCTGAAGCAGTGTGTGAATCACTAACCACCTGTCACCACTGTCAGCTGGCATATTGCAGGGTGTGAGCATCACCAGTGGTTTGCTTTGTTCAGTTCTGTGGAGGAAGGTTGGTCTCTGTGAGCAATGGTCAGGATTTGCACTTATTCTAAAAATGGTCAGGGTCCATGTAAGTGAGATGCAAAAGGAGATGTCTGATTATTAAATGAAACTGGTGTGATTTTCAGTCTTTAGATCTTCAAAACATCTGTTTCTCCACATTCTTGCCAGGTTAGGCTAGTGGGGAGAGAGCCTGGGAGAATAACATCTTGTATCTCACAGCGGTGTGAAGAGGAGTTGAGACATGTCAGTATGAGGCAGAGAATGAAATTGTCCAGCACTCATAAAGGTCTCTCTGAATTGCTGAGCTGTCCAGGACTATAAAGATGGAGCTCTTTCATTTTCTTTTCGCCCCTGTGTGCCTTGCTAACAATTGGAGTGGTGTGATTTTTTTTTTCTTTTATTTCATAGAATCATAGAATGGTTTAGGTTGGAAGAGACCTCAAAGATCATCCAGTTCCAACCCCCCTGTGCCATAGGCAGGGACACCTCCCACTAGATCAGGTTGCTCAAGACCTTATCCAGCCTGGCCTTGAACACATCCAGGGAGGGAGCAGCCACAACCTCCCTGGACAACCTGTTCCAGTGCCTCACCACCCTCACTGTGAAGAATTTCTTCCTAACATCCCGTTCAAATCTCCCCTCCACCAATTTGAACCCATCCCCCCTCGTCCTGTCATTACAAGACCTTGTGAATAGTCCCTCCCCAGCCCTCCTGTAGGCCCCTTCAGATACTGGAAGGTTGCTATAAGGTCTCCTGGAAGCCTTCTCTTCTCCAGGCTGAAAAGCCCCAACTCTCTCAGCCTGTCCTCATAGCAGGCTTTCACACTCACTAATTGCTAGATATTTCAGGAGCACATGTCAGTTTTGTTTCACAGCAAGAACTCTAATTGTGAAAGACTTCTCATCACTGCTGTCCCATTTCAAATCTATTCTAGGTTAATATATTAAAAAAGAAAAAAAAAATTAAATCACACATTATGACAGTATGAAGCACTAGGAAAGGAGCCTGGTTTTATGACAGGGGTGAAGATGAGTTACGCTGGAGCAGTGTACTGAGAGAATAATACATCTCCCAAATCTGTATTCATCTGTGCATGTTGCTTTGTACATAATGGGACTTTCATCTGGCTCAAGGAATACAGGACAAATTATATTCACAAGGATGATATGTCCTTGTACTTGTTTCTCCAGTGAATTGGACACAAATAGGTCTTCCTTTACCATCATTCATGCATCTCTTTTTTTTTTTTTTTCCCCTGCCTGTGATTTCACATAGAAAGGGGAAAAAGTCATCCAAGGTTTTTCCATGTTTTCACTGTGACCAGTACTAAGACATTCCTCCTCTTGTGATCTTAATGATCTCTTGAGTATGGATCAGGCCTTCCTTCTTTATGCAGACTTTCTGCACTTGTGTGCAGCTTGATTAGGACATTTCTGTCTTTTTGGTATGCAAAATGTGAGAATTGAGTGAAGAGCTCACAGGGCCAATAGATGAGAGAGAAGACTACTGTCAAATGGACTCGTTAAGAGAAGCATGGCCAGCAGGGCAAGGGAGAGGATTCTGCCCCTTTCCTCTGCTCTCCTCGGACCCCACCGGGAGTACTGTGTGCAGTTCTGGAGACACCAGCAGAAGAAGGACATGGAACTGTTGGAGAGAGTCCAGAGGAGGGCTGCAGAGGTGCTCAGAGGGCTGCAGCAGCTCTGCTATGAGGACAGGCTGAGAGAGTTGGGGCTCTGCACCCTGGAGAAGAGAAGGCTTTGAGGAGACCTTGGAGTGGCCTTCTAATATCTGAAGGGGGCCTACAGGAAGGCTGGGGAGGAACTGTTCACAAGGTCTTGTTATGACAGGACGAGGGGGAATGGGTTCAAACTGGCAAAGGGGAGATTTGAACAGGATGTTAGGAGGAAGTTCTTCACAGTGAGGGTGATGAGACACTGGAACAGGTTGTCCAGGGAGGTTGTGGCTGCTCCCTCCCTGGAGGTGTTCAAGGCCAGGCTGGATGAGGTCTTGAGTGACCTGATCTAGTGGGAGGTGTCCCTGCCTATGGCACAGGGGGGTTGGAACTGGATGATCTTTGAGGTCTCTTCCAACCTAGACCATTCTATGATTGTATGATTGTAGTTTATTCAGAAACCTGTGTTATACTTAATGCAAGCATGAATGTTCATTTTCACAGGTGTACTAGGAGGTGCATTTGCAACAGCAGGGATCTTGGCTATTTGTATTAACATACCTAAGTACGTTTTAGCTTATAGGCTCAGCTGGAGTAATTTGTATTTACCATCCAAATCTTTGGGGGTAATTTAAGCCAATCATTTTTCACCTGGTGCTTGAAGTGAATTCGAACTATGCACCTGGTCTTTTACTGCCAGTGTTGCCCTAATGGGTGGACCAGGTGTTGCTTGTAAAATGCCTTTTAGTACTGTGAGATGTTGGGAGCTCACAGTGCTTGTTGCAGGATGAGTTTCTCCTCTGAAGTCTGGGAGGTTGACAGAAAACATGACAGCAACACTAAGCCATAGCTTTCTTCTGTGTACTGTCAGTGGTCTTGGTATTGGAATGGAATAGAATAAGCCAGGTTCTGAAAACAACCAGATAGCAGGCGGCTTCTGTCCATTCTGCACTGCGGCTGCTTCTCTTGCATGTCTCCTTTGTCTCTTTGTCTTGGTAGCTAATTCAGAGTAAAACTACTAACTCATTTCTACTACTAATCCCCCTGGCCGATCTACTTCAGCTTATCTGCAGCATTAACAGGCGGTGAGATAACACTGGGGAAGGGGAGAAAGGTGGTAGGGGGTGGTTGATTACTCCACTCTTGGAGATTTGGGTCCCTGGGAGGGCTGTGGTGTTTCTTTATTACCTTTTCATTGTATATATCTGTAAATGTCTGTTATACCTTGTAAATATTTGCTTGTATATTGTGCATTGCTGTAAATATAAAGCTTCATTTATTAACTTCCAGTGTTTCTGAGTCCTAGCCGGGGTTTATAAAAGGTAGGGGGGCAGGGAACTGCTAAACCACTACAGTGATCGTTGGGGTCCCTTCCAGTCCTGGCAATTTTACAATTCTATGATTCTGATGGAAAGATTGTGTATGTACGTGTACAGAAAGGGCCATGCTTTGCATGTGGATAGATTAAAAGATGCACACTTGATTTTAAAGAAAATATCTTGGTGCCTAGCTCAGATTTTCTTAAATACCTTTCAGATGCTTATACCTGCATTGTCAGACACCTTTATGCGTTTACAAAACTGATCTTAGTGAATTTTCATGGTTATACATATGGAGAAAGAAGAACTTGAGTTTTGTTATTCTGCAATACAGGTGCATATTCTCACAGGAGGATCACAGAATCGCAGAATGGTTTGGGTTGGAAGGGACCTCCAAAGGTTATGTAGTCCAATCCCCCCTGCAGTCAGCAGGGACATCCTAAACTAGCTCAGGTGGCAAAGAGCCCTGTTGAGATTCACCTTGAGTATCTTCAGAGGTGGAGCCTAACCACCTGTTCCAGTGTTCCACTGCCCTTATGGAAAAGAACTTGTTCCTAAACATCCAATCTAAATCTGTTCTTCTTTAGTTTGAAGCCATTGTCCCTCATCCTGTCACTACAGGCCTTTGTAAAACAGTCTTCATCCTTCTTGTAAGTGCTCTTCAGGTACTGGAAGGTCATTATTAGGTGTCCACAAAGCCTCCTCTTCTCCAGGCTGAGCACGCCCAGCTCCCTCAGCCTGTCTTTGTAGCAGAGGCTCTCCAAGATCATGAACATGAACATGATCTACTCTGATCATGTTCATGGGCTTCTTCTGGACACACTCCATCAAGTCCACTTCCTTCCTTGCTTGGTTCTATCAAAAAGTTGGGCGAGTGTTTAGGCAGTATGTCTATTGCTTGTATTTTGAGTGCAGGAATTGATGAGATGAGAGGTTTGTATTTTTGCATTGCAATTACAGTGAAACAACCATACTGAGATGGGCAAATGGCAGCCAGCCAACTAGACTAATGTATTTTTTTTTTTTGCCTGGATTAGTGTAATACAAAACCAGAGCTTGTGCAAGGAAGCACCACTCACTGTGCAAAAAGTAAGAATCCATGTCACCATCTCCATCCTTCCTCTTCACTGGTAACAAAAATGCATGATAAAATGGAAGAAGAAAGCAAGCAATGTAAATCAACACTTGGTGAACTCATAGGGAAGAAAATAAGCACTTTTAAACTGTGTGTGTTTTTATCTGTCACAATAATAATTTATATTGCATTATCCAGTGACTCGAAAGTGGCTTTATATTACCAGTCAGTTACTGCTTTTCAAACACAGCTCAATAAATATTTACTGGGGGGCATGTCTGGGAAAGGTCGAGTTGACTCATTTTAAGGTCATGCTGTTTATAAAATCATCCCTTTCAGAAGAGACAATAAAGGATTAACATCCTGACTTAAAATGAGGAGGCAGTCTTCTAAAAGTGTCTATTTTTTGTTACAGTCAATTCTACTGGAGGGAATTGACTTGCCATTGATGATTTCCACACTGCCTTTCATCTCTCAAGGTATTAAACTTTCCCTTGGCTGGCTAGCCACCGTTGTGCCTTGGGGAGAGCTTTGTCAGGGATTAAATGAGAAATGTGTAGAAGAAAGCTAATGGCTAAAGTTTAATTCTATAAATTCTGCATTCAAAGGGTTTTGTGACTGCCAAAGCAGCTAGAAATTTAACATGGGCTCCCTCTGTGCTGTTACTGATGAGCTACCTCAGCCTAAGATACCAGGCTGATGAATGTATTTATAAAGGTTTGTCTGCATTCCTGTTGGCCACTGAATGACTGCCAAGTGTGAAAGCCAGATGACAGCAGCAAGGGATAATAATTTCTATGACAAGAATGCCAACTATGCAGAACAGGGTTCTCAGCACCACCTAATGAAACAAGACATTTATTATCCTTTGAATGATTTTTTTAGCAACCTCCCCTCATAAAAGACACAAAACAAATTAGAAGGAAGTTCCAGGGGTTTATTACTCTCTGGCAGCTCAGGAAAAGAGACCTTGATCTCCTGATGGATTCTTGTATGCGGGGCCAGCCTTTGTCACACAGGGAAAGGATTTATGAACATGCTCACATCTTTTGCTGAGTAGGACCTTTTGTATGCTTAAACTTATATGCCTTGCTCAGTCATGGCCATCATATGCTTTTATACTGCTGAAAAAGACAACTGCTAAACAAAATTTAAACCTTACTTGTAAGTATTAATTTGGATTTAAAAAAAAAAAAAAAGTTGAAGAGCCAAAATACATAAAAATGGCAACAGAAATCTGAATTGCAGCTGCCATCAATTCTGTACACAGCTAATGTTCCTGGTCTCATCTGATGTGATGTTTAAAAGGAAGGTGTGCAGAGAGGGGAAAAAAAACCATCTGCAGAAGGCAGCTTGTTCAGTCTTAAGTGGATAAATCAAATTTTTGAGATCTGCCTCTCCCTGCAGAGCATAGAGGGAGCCTAGATGATGAGATCTGACCATATGCCAGATTTTTTCGTTTGACAAAATGAAGGCAGATGAATCCCATGCCAAGTACAGACATCTCAGGATAAAAATTCTGCCCGACATGTCATTAGGTTTTCCTCACTTTGAAGGTAACAGGATAGTCAGTATTTTAGCTATACACGAAGAAGTGTGCAGAATATTTAAGCCAGCTCTTCTGACAGTAGATGCCAATGAAGGACAAATGTGGTGGCTGTGTATTAGAGTAGAAGGAATTATTATTTTCCTAATCCAGTAAACACAGCTCCAGAAGGTTCTACTTTGCCACTTGAGGTGTTTTCACTTCTGTAGTATCCGTAAGGTTTAGTCTCTACCCCTGCATCATGCTCTCTGCCAGAGCATGTAAAATGAAGTTCAGCTGACACCAGTCAAGTTCCTGTCAGCAGCACAGAACCATAGAATCAGTCAGGGTTGGAAGGGACCACAAGGATCATAGAGTTCCAACCCTCCTGCCATGGGCAGGGACACCCTACCCTAGATGAGGCTGCCCTTAAACACCTCCAGGGATGTGGCCCCAATCCCCTCCCTGGGCAACCCATTCCAGCCTCTCACCACTCTCATGCTCAACAACTTCCTCCTCACATCCAGTCTGAATCTGCCCTGAAGTGGTGGAACACATTATGGCTGAAGTTTTCTCTTGGGTGCAACATCAGTCTTCAGGATCTGTTGAGCCTCAGGAATTTTCTGTGTGACTTTTTAATGTCACCTTTCAGCACCAGTAGCTGTTAAGAAGCTGATCCAGCTGCAGAAGGTTCGACTTTGCCACTTGAAGACATTAAGCTGCCAGGAGAGGACATTGTAGCATCATTCTATCTTCCATGAAAGCCATGTAACACTCTATCTGACCAGATTCTGCCTCTGGGTAGGTGAGGCAGAAAGGATGTTACCCCAGAGCTGAGGGTCTTGACTCTACTTTCTAAGCTCTTTTTTTTTTTCTCTCTTCATCAATTTCTCCTTAAAGTCAACCCGTGGCAGCTGTACTAAAAAGAAAAATTAAAAAGAAAAGAAAAAAGATATTTTTTATACACTCTGGTTAAGTAAATTCTGCCCTGTAGGGCAAGATGGCAGTGCCAAGCTGTGAGGTTTTGCAGGATTAGAGAGTTTGGTAGTGTTCATTACTACAGAGTAGCAGGTTGCCACCAATAGGGCGATGGAGAACTTTTGGTGGGTAGGAATGTACCAAATCAGCAGAATGGCTGAGCTGAGCCTAAAGCCATGCCTAGAAATTAGCTGAAAACCAAGCTGTAGCAACAATTGAAATATTCTGAGTGGATTCACAATTGACCCTGTGCTCTAGAGAGAATTATGTATCTGATCTCTTGCTAGTGATCAGGGAAATGGCACTGGTTGTTTGCATGTCTTTGAAAAAAAAAAAAAAGAATCCCAACCTTCGAGCAAAGCAATCAACCCCCGAGAAACCTACACAGCAAACTTTTCAGCAAGAAAAAAACAACAAACATTCAGCCATGGGAACTGTGTATAAACAGTATAAGAAAATCTCAGCAGGTTCTCTGGTTAGCTCTTGCCCATGTAGAGAACACATTAACACAACAGGGCCACGAAAGGGCAGAAGAACAGGTTCCACTTGGATCCGAAAACAAGCTGGACCAGAGTAAGGAGTCTTCCAGGGGACAGCCATAGCCATATGCTGCATGGGGAAGTGGAGTGGTTTGGCAGTTCCCTGCCCGCCCCCACCTTTTATAAACCCCAGCTAGGACTCAGAAAACACTGGAAGTTAATAAATAAAGCTTTATTGAGCATTGCTGTAAATATATACAAGCAAATATTTACAAGGTATAACAGATATTTACAGATACATACAATGAAAAGGTAATACAGAAACACCACAGCCCTCCCAGAGACCCAAAATCCCCAAGAGGGGTAACCAACCCCCCCCTACCACCTTTCCCCCCTTCCCCACTCTTATCTCCTGTAGTGGGTTTGCAGTTCCCTGCCCCCCCCAACCTTTTTAAACCCCGGCTAAAACTCAGAAAAACACACTGGAAGTTAATAAACGAAGCTTTATATTTATTTTTTCTTCTCTGTCTCAGTGAAACTCGGTGAAGTGACACTGTGTTGTTTAACTCTCTCTCAGCCAATAGTCTAATTTCTCACTCAAATTCTCTAATTAGCTCCTGTTGATTGATCAATTAGCAGCTGTTGATGCTGAAAGTAAGCTGAAGTAGATTGGCCGGGGGGGTTAGCAGTAGGAAA
>VWZI01019114.1:60234-128667 GCA_013396835.1 Psilopogon haemacephalus | reverse complement strand
CAGCCCTCTGATCATCTTTGTGGTCCTCCTCTGGACTCTCTCCAACAGTTCCATTTCCTTCCTGTGCTAGGGGCTCCAGAACTGCACACATTACTGCAGGTGGGGTCTGAGGAGAGCAGAGTAAAGGGGCACAATCCCCTCCCTTGCCCTGCTGCCCACAGCTGCTCTTGTTGCAGCCCAGCACACAGCTGCTGTCTGGGCTGTGTGTGCACACTGTTGGCTCATGTTGAGCTTCTCACCCACCCAGACCCCCAGGTCCTTTTCCTTAGAGCTGCTCTCCAGTCATTCCCCACCCAGCCTGGAGTTGTGCTTTGGATTGCACCGACCCAGGTGCAGGACCTTACACTTGGCCTTGTTGAATTTCATGAGATTGGCCTGGGCACAGCTCTCCAGCCTGTCCAGGTCCCTCTGGATGGATCCCTGCCCTCTAGCAAGTCGACTTTGCCATGCAGCTTTGTGTCATCTGCAAAATTGCTGAGGGTTTGTTTGTCAGATTTGTTCAAGGTCTTGGTTTCACTTGCAGTTACCAGCAGTTTAATTTTACAGAGCTGCTGACCATCCACAGCAGCTCTTAAAGCCACCAGAATGTTTAACTACTTGCACTTCTGATAGTTGGGTTCTGGCCCTATGCCTTTCAGAGTGAGGCATTCAGAAGTTAGAGTACTTAAAACTAGTAGCTGCTTTGCAACTGTGATCTCTTCCTCATATATAAAACTCCTACTGTTGTAAGGAAATAGTCTGAGGACATAAGCTTCCAAAAAGAAAGTTCAGTTCTGCTACACACTGCTTATTTTCCTGGTACTCTTTGGATAATGTTTATTTGACATGTATATCTCCTCACCTACCCCTCCTTTTTGTTTTAATTGGGACCTGGTTATTGGGTGGAAATTCCACTAGCATGACTCATCCCTGTGCTGGAAATGGCACCACGTTGGGGGATTTACTTCCTTCCCCCTCCCTACTTCCCCCTCCCACTTTTTTTTTTTTTCCTAAGTGCTTTATCGTGGCACAAGCTTGTAATAATAAACTAGGAAGGAAGCTGGAGCTAATCATTTGGTTGTGAATGCATGAGCCCTGCCAAATTTCCCCACAGGCACAAAGCAGCCGCTCAAGCTGTGACACCAGCAAATTAAATCCTGGGGACAGCTGACCAGAAGTAATGAAATGTGTATTTACCATACTGATGCTGTCAGTCCTAAGACACGCTGGTTTTACAATCTAGTTAAGTGGGGCATGTTTGTCACTTTCAGCAGTACTTAGGAAAAAATACTCAGGTTTTTCCCTTCTGAGGAACCAGAAGCCCAGAGCTGGCTGGCAACCCTCACCTCATACAACGTGAAGAACAGGATGCCCAGAACAATCTGCTGTCTTAAAACAAAGATTAATCTATATCCTAAAGGGGATAAGTGATCTCATCTCATGACATGTTAATTGCCAAGCCTTTTTATTCATTGCTTATCTGCCATTTCACTCTATAAACCAAACCTCAGCTGAAATGAAAGGATAACAACGATTTCAGGATGGATAATAAAAGCCAGATGCCTCCCACAAACCATGTGTACTGTGCATGCAGCAGTTTAAAAGCTTGGGCATGTACAGGTGTGTGGACAAGGGTCAAATAATCACTGAAAATAATAGAGACTGCTCAAAAAAGGGATGCATTATGGAGGTGTGGACAGGCATGGGATGGATGAGCCACACAGCTGCTAAAGAGGTGTTACTTGAAAATGCCTGTGCATCATGGCAGAAGAGGTTCAAAAGCATCTGGACACAGGCAACCCAAAGTCCTCATATGCTTAGGAGATGCTTCCAACTCAGAAAAAAAAAAATTCCACAGTTAGATCATAGAATGATAAACTGGTCTGGGTTAGAAGAGACCTCCTAAGGTCATCTAGTCCAAACCTCTCTGCAGTCAATAGGGGCATCTTCAACTAGATCAGGTTACCCAGAACTCTGTCAAGCTTCACTTTGAATATTTCCTGGAATGGGTCCTTGACCACCTCCCTGGGCAACCTTTTCCTGTGTTCCACTACCTGCATGGTAGAATAGAATGGATAAAGTTGGAAGGGACCTTAAAGATCATCTATTTCCAACCTCCCTTCCACCGGCAAAGACACTTCCCATTAGACCAGGTTGCTCAAAGCCTTATTCAGTCACATCTTAAATACTTCCAGACTTGAGGTGTCCACAGCTTCCCTGGGCAATCCATTCCTGTGTCTTACCACTCTCACAGTGAAGAATTCTTCACAATGTCCAATCTAAATCTATCCTGCTCTAGTTAAAAAACCATTGCCCCTTGTCCTATCAAGGCATTAGAGTTTTAAATACTCTCTATCCACTCCTCTTCTTCCAAGGAGCAGGAAATCCATATCCCAAAGCCCACAGATGAGTTCTTTAGAGATTTCATCTTGGTGTAGGCAAAAGTTTATGAACTTGTAAAGAATTTGTTCCTAACATTCAATCTAAATCTGCTCTTCTCTAGTTTGAAGCAGTTGCCACTCATCCTGTCACTACAGACCTTTGCAAACAGTCTCTCTGCAGTCTTCTTGTAGCCCCCTTCAAGTACTGGAAGGCTGCTATTAGGTATCCCCACAGCCTTATCTTCTCCAGGCTGAACACTCAGCTCCCTCAGCCTGTCCTCATAGCAGAGCTGCTGCAACCCTCTGATCGTTTTTATGGCCCTCATCTGGACCTGCTCAATCAGGTTCATGTCCTTCTTGTGTTGAGGGCTCTGGAGCTGGACATGGTGACTCCAGGTGAGGTCTCAAATTGTGCCAGGGGCCATATAGGATGGATATTAGAAAGAAGTTCTTGACAGAGAGAGTGATTTGCCATTGGAATGGGCTGCCCTGGGATGTGGTGGTGTCACCATCCCTGGAGGTGTTCAAGAAAAGACTGGATGGAGCACTTAGTGCCATTGGCTAGGGCTGGGTGATAGGTTGGACTGGGTGAGCTTTGAGGTCTCTTCCAACCTGGCTTTATTGTATTGTATTGTATTCTCGCCAGAGCAGAGTAAAGTGACAGAATCACCTCCTTGCTCTGATGGCCATGCTGCTTTTGATGCAGCCTTAAGAGGTTTCTATGTATTTGGCTAAGCAGAGGCACATTATACTGATCATGTGAGTACAACTGAAGAAGATTAGTGGATCATTTACTGAATGGTACTTGCTATGAATTCAGGAAAACGTTGCAAGGGGAAAAAAAATTGTGATCTTCAAAATGGGTAATACAATAGCCATGGAATAATCAAAGAGTAAAACTACACCATATATGAGCAAGCTCTGAAATAATTATATCCTAGGAATGTCTGTAACTCTGCAATTATATGCTTAATTTCCAGCTGTATTTGATGAACGTCACAATTTGTTTATAATACCACCAAACACAAGCGACTTGCTTTGAATTGTTTGCTGGCACATAAATGTGTTGATTTCTTTTGTCTGTCTCTTCACAGTAAGGTAGACAGAGTGAGTTAGTACCATCCAGCAGCAAGCCAAGGGAAGGTTAGAGCAATTTTAGAGATAACAACTTGCCCTTTCCTCCAGTGAAGGATCAAATGAAAGTCTCTGGAAGGTCAAAACCCACTGATGTGTACAGCATTATACATGCACATCAAGCTTGATATGGAGAAATAACTCTGCTGAATCAGGTCTGTCTTTCCTTGCTTGGCTTCCTGTGATACAATAGCACACCTGCTTCTAGCATGTCAGTTCCAGGGTACCTTCCTTCTCCTCTATTCTCATGTCAGGAAGAGATGAATCTGTCCACATTTTCTTAGTGCAGGGAGAATGTGGAGGAGGAAGGATAAGAGAATCTTTGCTTGGTTTTGACAAGATCTAAGCATCATCCTCAGCTATAGGCTCGAATCTTTGTGGAGCAGAACACTGGACCAGGACTTAATGTGAAGTACAAACACTTAAAATGTGGTATTTGACGTACTCAGGAGTAACACTGTTGAATTCAACTGAAGCTTTTTCTTAATTGTAGTCTTACACTGTAAACTTTTTTTTGAGCAATCCCTTTGCCATCTGTGAAAAATTACCCAGACTTCTACTATCCATTGGTAACATTGCCTTGTATCATTTTAGCAAGTGAAAAGTCATTTTTATAAGACTATAATTAAAGTAAGCCTCAAATGAGCTGTTGAAATTGCATTGCTTCTGGTTTTAAACTCAGTTTTGAAACTGTCTAGACTGGTTATCCTACTTGGGCTGGACTTACCCTGTGTGTGATGTATTTTTCTTATGTTGGGTCTGATGAGTGGGTTTGCTTAGGTCCTTCTCAAGCCTATAGTTTTGCTTGTAGAGTAGTATGACATTGGATACACTGAAATCTCAAAGCCAGTGATAATATGTGTAAGGGAAAACTACTGTTATTTAAAATCTTATAGTTCTAGAACCAATTCTTTGTTCTTGGCTTGTGGTTTTTTTTTTGCTGTTGTTTAGGTGTTGTTTTTTTTAATGCCATGAGTTGCCAACACTGTATTTATGAATTACAGACAAGCAGCTTGGCTCCAGCAACATAAATACAAAAAAAAAAAAAAAAAAAAAAACGACTTGGCCCCAAAAAAAAAAAAAAAAAAAAAAAAAAAAAAAAAAAAAAAAAAAGATTGTCATGGAAGAATCTCCACTAAACAAAGCTATAAGAAGACAGGAGGTAGCCAAGATGCTGGAATTGCTCTCTGAATGCTGTGTTTAGTTCTTTGGCATAGGAACAACTTCACTGAATAAGTTGCAAACTAGCCTAGGAGCACCTCTCCTATGATGACAGAATGAAAGTTGGGGCTGTACAGTCTGGAGAAGAGAAGGCTCTGAGGGGACTTTATTGTAGCCTTCCAGAATCTGAAAGGGACCTACAGGAAAGCTGGAGAGAGACTTTTTAGCATATTAGGTAGTGATAGGACTTGGGGGGAGTGAATCAAAATTAGAAGTGGGTAGGTTTAGATTGAATGTTAGGAAGAAGTTATTCACCATGAGGGTGGTGAGACACTGGAACAGGTTGCCCAGGGAGGTGGTGGAAGCATCGTCCCTGGAGGTCTTTAAGGGCAGACTGGATGAGGTTCTGAGCAACCTGATCTAGCATGAAGTGTCCCTGCCCACGGCAGGGGGGTTGGAACTAGATAATCCTTGAGGTCCCTTCCAGCCCTGACAATTCTATGATTCAAGTTTGCCAACCGTGGCCCTGAAATGAAGCTCTCAGCCTGTAAAATATGAAGCAGGGAAAGATACTGTGATGTTGAGGGTTGAAAACATCAAATATTGCAGCTTTCACCAGAGGTAAAAACATTCAAAGAAACACTGTGGCCTAGTAAACAAAAAGGCGACACTTAAGTGTCAGCTTTCACTTTTCCTTCTCGCTAATTACCACGAATCTGTTTCAAAATTCCTGTAGAGTAGGAGTGCTTCTTGCTGACAGCTGGTTTGCAGTTAATAAAAAGAGAAGTGTTTTCAGCTGGCAGTGACTTAACACACTTAGGATGTATGAGAACAAGGTTAAATGGCTCTTTTCTCTCTGCTACTAGTGAAAAAAAAATATTGAAAATTTAATGGTGTAGCTTAGAGAATGAAAAGTGTCAACCAAAGCCACAGACGTAGTGCTGAGAGTTGCTTATCACCTGGTGCTTGCTGGAGCAGGTGTATTTGGAAAAGCTTACTCAGTGCCAAAAATTAGTCTTCAGTTTCAGGCTTTCAGAATATATTGCTTTGAAGACTATATCATCCTGTTTCTGCAAGATAAAGGAGTCTTGATTTAATCATCTCTTTGAGGGGGGGGGAGGGATTGAAATTGTTTATGCTTTGTGATTTTATTAGAAATTATCTTGCCCCCAATACCCTTTATAATGTCACTCTTCTTCTGCTCCACTCCACCTTCCATCGGGAAAGAATGATGGAGGCTTTGTTCTTCAGGATGCAAGGGACTGGGTAGCCAGAGCCTCAGAAAGCAGACAGTGGGAACCAGCCTCTGCTGCAGAGAGGCTGGCCTCATAACCAGATGCCTGGGGACTTTGGCTGCCTGTGAATTGTATTCTGAAAGAATTGCTGCAGTTTGATGTTAACTCTTTTGCAGAATGTGAAATGTGACTTTGTCACAAATGTGAGTGCTCTGTGAATACCAAGAGGAATAGGTAAAAGTGAAATAATATGCTTTTACATCAGCAAAGCCTTTACTCTTGTCTTGCAGAATGCAGACCCTTTCCAAGTTACTGTCCAAGAAGACAACTGCATCATTGTCTCCCTGGAAGCATCTGATGTGGTGACCTCATCTTCTGTGTATGTTGTGAAGATAGCTGGAGAATCTAAGAACTACTTTTTCCAGTTTGAAGAATTCAATAGCACTTTACCCGCTCCTGTGGTCTTCAATGCCAAATACCATGGCCTGTATTACATAGTAACTCTGCTGGTAGTGAACTCAAATATGGTTTCCAAGTCAGCAAGATCAGTCACTGTGTTAACCAGTAAGTAATACCTTGTTCTTATTTCCTTCTGTTGCTTCTGTGTGTGTGTGTTTTGTTTTACCTTTCTCCAGAAATTCTTCTTGTGGGGAAGGTTGGGTTGTTTTGGTGGGTTTTTTTGTTGTTGTTTGTTTCAAATAGATGTGTGTGTAGGATAAATTCTTGTGTGGGAACAGTAGAGAAGAAATGATGAGAAAGTTGTGAGGGAAAATTCACAATGTCTGGGCGAGGAGAAAGGGACAGTTGTGGGTTTTCCCCAGCTGACACTTCCTCAACACTGTCTGGAGAGTTTTAACATACTGAAATAAGTGTGATGGATGCACCTCCTTTCCAGATGTCCATCCTAAACCTTTCCAAACAGCAGTCCCAAAAATATAGTAAAAGGCATGAAAAGTGTTGATGGACATTTCAGTGTACATGCTGAGGTACATCCTGGCTTAAATGCTCTGAGAGTGTTCTTTGATGGTGAATTTATCGCAGCAGTAATAAAACTGGAAAGCAGGTAGTAGTCACCAGGAATATTTGTTTCTGCCAGCACAGCTGAAGGTTTTTGTGATGGAGACTGTCTGCCTTTTACTGCCTTCAGGTGCATTGCTCCTTGGGCAGAGGTGATTTCCTTTGCCCTGTGTGAAGCACCACAGAATTTTCTGTGTGATTCCTGCCGTATTTCATGCTCTACTGTTGCTCCAGAACTGTTTCCATATGCCGGCCTGAAAACAGTTTGTGGAATATAAAATGATTTCTTCATCTGGAAAACAGATTCAAGAAATGACAGAAGAAAAAACAACATATATTTGTGTGGAAGAATTTTAATTTTTTTCCCTGCAAAATGGCCTATGTGCCTTAAATCTGTGGATAGTTTTAGTTGGCTCGCAGATGAGGAAAAGTTATGATTCTGTGTGCTCATATTACTCTGTCAATAAGAAAATGCCATCCAGTGTAATAACAGTCAGAGCCATGAGGATGCTCAGAGGGCTGGAGCACCTCTGCTATGAGGACAGACTGAAAGAGTTGAGGCTGTTCAGTTTGGAGAAGAGGAGGCTCTGAAGTGACCTTCTTGTGGCCTTCCAGTATCTGAAGGGGTCCTACAAGAAAGCTGGGGAGGGACTTTTTAGGCTATCAGGTTGTGACAGGACTTGGGGGAATGGAGCAAAACTGGAGGTGGGGAGATTCAGACTGGACCTGAGGAGGAAGTTTTTCAGCATGAGAGTGGCGAGAGCCTGGAATGGGTTGCCCAGGGAGGTGGTTGGGGCCACATCCCTGGAGGTGTTTTTGGCCAGGCTGGCAGAGGCTGTGGGCAGCCTGCTCTAGGGTAGGGTGTGCCTGGGCATGTCAGGGGCGTTGGAACTAGATGATCCTTGTGGTCCCTTCCAACCCTGACTGATTCTATGATATTACAGTAGCTTCATAGGTTGCCAAGTGGGGTGTTAGAAACGTGGAAGAAAGCTGATTTTGTATCACCTCTACATGCTGCAGCCTTCCATTGTGTGCTGAGATTGTGCCCTGATGAGGTGGTGAAAGGTCCCATGGGTAAAGTATCACGTTGTTGGATAATGCAAGTCTTTCATAAGATATATGTGCAAGAACATCTATGCACAGTGAACAGTTCAAGGGTTCATAGGCAGACTGAATTTCCTTTTTAATGACTTCTGTAACCCTGCAGACAAAATAGTAATTCTAATGAAATTTTCTGGTTTATGGTTTGTTTATTTCCCTAAAAGAAAATAATGGAAGTATCAGATATCATATACAGCTGGGGGGGGGGGAAGCCTCAGCATGCATATCCAGTAGGGTTTGAATGCTGCACTTGTAGTCGTGCCACAGGGCTCACTGCTGTTTAATTTCCTGAGCCAACGAGGGTCGCTGGCAGCAGCACATGCTATGATCCAGATGGCAGGTGGAATACACACTCCTGTGAAAGGGATCTCTGAGGGAAGAAGGGAGCCAGTGCCACTCAGCCCAACAAAGCCAACTCCCAGACTTTCTGCTCAGGAGGTTTCCACGAGGTGCTCTCAAAAAGAGCAGGAGGCTGATGGCTCCAAGGGGCTTACCAGGCTGGATGGGGCTCTGGCCAGCCTGATCTAGGGTAGGGTGTCCCTGTCCATGGCAGGGGGGTTGGAACTAGATGATCCTTGTGGTCCCTTCCAACCCTGACAGATTCTATGATACTCCAGGTCACTTTCCCTCCTGCAAGGCTTGACATTGCCCTTTCCAACAGAAAGTAGCCCACCCCTTTTTGCCACCTGTCTTTTGCGGGTGTGCTGGCAGCACCTCAGGCTTTCTTGCGGCAGCCTCTGCAGCTCACCCAGACCTTGGAAGGACCAGAGATATTGGCAGTTGGCCAGTGCTGCTGTGGGAAGGAAAGACCAATGGTTTTGGCAGTCATCCAGCAGTGCCTGGGGGAAGCTCCTGCAGCAAAAAGGGAACAGTGAGCTTTGCTGGTTTTGTCTCTACAGAAAGATACCCAGGTTCACGGAAAAGAAAGGGCATTCCTAGAAGCAGCACTGAAAAATGCTGTGCTGAGCACTGGTAATATGCTGTGGATTTGTGAGCTTCATCAATAGAGAGCCCAATCCCCTTTCTAGTGTTTTCCAAGAGGTGAAGGATGAATGTTAGGTCTCAGGTAGCAGCCTCATCTCCTAACATAGCTCATTTTTTTGGAGGACAAGGCTAGAGGAATGAAAATACATTTGTGATGGAAAGACAATGTGGCAGGCTGAGCTCCTTAAGGTGTGTTTCACTACAGTGGTTTTAAGAAGAGGTCTTAAAACTCATGTAGTGGTCATTGGCTTCTCCTACAAAACTTTGTAAGGTGATATTTTGCTTTCCTTTTATTTCATGTTTTTAATCTCCTTTATTACTTTTTAAATCTCCTTTTATTTATTTTTTAATCTCCTGTTCTTTGGTATTGTCCATTGCATCATTTCTGACTATTAATTAGCTTGATACATATTTGGCAGATAAAAATTAGGATGCATTCATTTTTTTTTTTCTTCATGTCATATGCTCTCTCTGCCTGTTTAACATTTATTCCATCTCTATCTTACACACAGAATACTGGCAAATTGCATTTAGCCTCCCAGACCAAACTAATTCCTGCTCTAACTTCATTGGTATCAGAAGAGCTTTACCAAGGGTGGGCTGGCCCCATTGATTAGGCTGCCACAAGATAAATCACACAGGATAAGCAGTGGTGCCAATGTAGCTATTCCCAAGACTTTTTTTTTTTTATATTTCACAAGTTTTCTGGGAATCTTCTGATGTCTACAGATGTCAAGGTCTGGAGGCCAGAGATTAACATGATCTCTGTCCAGAGGAGCAAGACCTGCTCTTATAGATTTCTGTGCTGTGAAATTAAGGTACAAGTGATACCAGATAGCACCACAAAGCTATTTATTAAGGGATAAAGTTGGACAAAACAGTGGGAAAGAGAGAGTGAGGAAAAAACCAGAGAAATTAGGAGAGGAAAAGAGAAGGGGAGGGAGAAGAGCAGGGATTACATTACCATCAGATGGAGATGAGTGTGAGAGAGAGAGAGGTGTGTGTGGTCCCGGGATGCTCCATAGCATTTGTCAGAAGTCCGTCTTCTAGAGTTGTTCTGGTGGAGTTGTTCTGCATGGGCTTGTTGTTCCTCGAGTTCTTCTCCTGGCAGGAATTCATTCCATTCTATTCTATTCCATTCTATTCCATTCTATTCTATTCTATTCCATTCTATTCTATTCTATTCTATTCTATTCTATTCTATTCTATTCTATTCTATTCTATTCTATTCTATTCTATTCTATTCTATTCTATTCTATTCTGTTCTGTTCTGTTCTGTTCTGTTCTGTTCTGTTCCGTTCCGTTCCGTTCCGTTCCGTTCCGTTCCGTTCCGTTCCGTTCCGTTCCGTTCCGTTCCGTTCCATTCTATTCTATTCTATTCTATTCTATTCTATTCTATTCTATTCTATTCTATTCTATTCTATTCTATTCTATTCTATTCTATTCCATTCCATTCCATTCCATTCCATTCCATTCCATTCCATTCCATTCTATTCTATTCTATTCTATTCTATTCTATTCTATTCTATTCTATTCTATTCTATTCTATTCTATTCCATTCCATTCCATTCCATTCCATTCCGTTCCATTCCATTCCATTCCATTCTATTCTATTCCATTCTATTCTATTCTAACAAAAGCCAGTGATTCCTTATGTAAATCACCATAAAATATATTTCCTTTATAGATGCTTTCTGCCTCTGTGTCTTCCACAAAAAAAATATTTTCCTCAAGAGCCGGGCTTGCTGCATGGGACTCTGATCTCTTCAGCTTTCAGAAACTAATTGACATTAGACCTCGTTAATGCTTGCTTGTCAATGTTCCAGATACTGCAGGAAGTGATTCAGCAGGTTGAATCCTTTCCTCTGGCACGTTAATGGATCAGAATTGTTGAAGTAAGAGCTTCAGAGCTTGCTGGGTGTTTTTTCTTCTCTAATGAAATGTAAAACTCAAGCCTTTTGTATTTTCCTTTCTTACAGTATAGCATAGCACATCTTTAAAAAGGCTGGTGATTTGGGTGGCAACCCTAATTTTCAAATGTAACCCAGAGGACCATCTGGGTCCATTAGTGCTCAGCTTTTCCCAGCACAAGCAAATCATGTTAGCCCCTTTTTAAGGTGAAGGCAGTACTCCATCAGAATCAAAGAAACACCAAGAACTGCCATCATTTCCATTGAAAGTCCCATCCAATATATTGCTCTAAATCTGCTCAAAAGCAACAAAGATGCCTTTAGTTTTATGACCTTATTTTTAAGTTTGTATCGTCTCCTTATCTGTCAGCTTATATGGACATCTAGAAATTGCACTACATGCCATCATAGCTCAGATACTGCTCTCACTTACACACCACTTCTGTGGCCTATCATAAGCTTGAGCATTATGTTCCTAAAGCGTTCAGCAGCAGCTTTCTAATCTCAGACATGGTTGATATTTTAGCAAGAGATAAATCCCTAAATTTAACAGCTCAATGGAAGCCTGACTGTGGCTTACTCCTAGTAACTATAGACATGTAAATAGTATCAGCCTGGGGGAAAAATAACATAATTCACAGCTTCTTCATGTGAATCACAGAATTACTGAGGCTGGAATAGACCTGTAAGGTCATCAAGTGCAGCCTATGATCTAACACCACCACAACAACCAGACCATGGCACTGAGTGCCACATCCAATTTAACACAGCAATCAGCCATTAATTCGATCTGTAGAGTGAATTGATCTACAAATATTAAAGCCAAATTGTTTTTGACTGGAATATGGATGTTAGGAGGAAATTCTTTACTATGAGGGTGGTGAGACACTGGAATGGGTTGCCCAGGGAGGTTGTGGCTGCTCCCTCCCTGGAGGTGTTCAAGGCCAGGCTGGATGAGGTCTTGAGTGACCTGTTCTAGTGGGAGGTGTCCCTGCCTATGGCACAGGGAGTTGGAACTGGCTGAGCTTTGAGGTCTCTTCCAGCCTAAACCATCCTATGATTCTATGTTACTTTTTTAAAAACATTTTTTTTCCTTTTTTTTTTTTTTTTTTTCCTTCCTTTCCCCAAGAATTTCAAATGTTAAATCTGGGGCAATTTGAATGTAGTAATGGAGGATTCAGCAGCTGGAATTTTCCAGAGCATCTGAGGAAGAGGTTACCTGCACTTATTACGCTGTATTGATGTTTATATAATGCAAGTGGTTGGGTAAATGCAAAATGCTGGAGAATCCAGAAAAAACACAGAAGCTTCCCATAAACAGCTATAACAGGAAAGCAGTTGCTATAGGAGCAGAAGATTCTGAACCAATAAGGAAAAAAAAAAAAAAAAAAGGCAAATTTAGGTCTTTATCCTGTGAGCTTGTCTGTGTGCATTTAATATAACCTGCAAGTCTAAAAATAAAGAGATTATACATTAAGTACCTTAATGAATCTATTAGAGGGCCCTTCAAATCCTCTAAGTCTCTTCTGTGATATGACTTCAGGCAGCAATGCAGTACAGAGCACTTAGAAAGTTGGGAGCTTTCTGGGGCATTGTATCAACACTTTATTTAGTCTGCTTCACCACAGAAATGTGTGAGGCGCCAGATACCAAATACTGGAAATTGTAAAATTAAAAAGACCAGGCTGCTTGTGTTCTGAATTGTCAACATAGATGGAGAAGAGTGACATTTTACATTTTCTCTTAAGTTTAGTAACCATAGGAGCAGTTAATAAGTGAAAACCAGAACATGATTTTTATCCGCTGAGTGTCCTTTTAATTTCACAGTGCGCACAGAGCTTTTGATGTGAAGATGCAGTGCCGAAGGAAGTAAGATAATGGAAGAATCTTTAAATTGCATTATATCACTCATGCTACTCTGCTAACATCAGCCATGAGCAAAGAGGGGATAGTAAGTGGAAGATAACAACAAGAAAGAGTCTGCGGTGATTACCGCTTAATTCAATTATTGGTTAATTAAATCAAAGCATCAGGAGGAAAAATCATTTGGATTAAAAATGAATATAACTTCCATCCTTTATTTGATTTGTTGTAGGAAGGAATAAATGGGGTAATTTAATCACTGACATAAAGTTTCAGTAATTCTTTCAGAAATGAGGAGCTCTCAGATGTGAACGAGATAGCAGGAAGCCTAGGGCACAGCCAATACCATGAAGATTGCCTGTAAACCCTGTGCTGTTTTAGAGGTTGTTATTGACATTTAAACTCGTATTGCTTGCTGTGTGAGTTGTGATATGAAGCCTCTGGTCATATGGGTAGTCAGATCAACTATTTATTTCTGAATAAATAAATAATAGATGGGAAAAGCCTTAGCAGAAAGGAGAGGGCAGGCTTTGTTTCCTGTGATCTGTTCCATTACACCCATTTATTTCCAGGCTCTCATGATTTGTCAGCAACAGTTCCACAGGTTCCATCACTGAACTGCCTGTTGGTATCTGTGAGATTGGGAGTTTCTATTTGTAAGTGGTTAACATATTGATATTTGCTTGAACCTGAAACTAATGAAGTGTCTTTGCTGTGAGAAATAGTTTAATAATCCCATGCCTCTGCATTCTCATGCTCTGCCAAAGTTAGAAGTGCCAACACATCTTCTTAAGACTGGAGGAAAGGTTCTGTTTTCATCTGTGGCTTTTGCACTTAGTTATTTTTCTTCACTTCTCTTCACATCTGAAAATTCAGTACTGTGGTGAAAATGTGGTGCTGGTAATCAAGTTTTAATCCTTGCTTCCCCTGCAGCTTTTTCCATCTTTGATTAACCTTTTCCACCTTCTGGGGGATAACTCCACTTCTGAAACTGCCCTTCCCTTTCATCTCCTCTTTCTCTTGCCCATGATGACTGTATGCTCTGTGGGGAAAAAGATTTTATTAGTTTTTCTCCAAGGCCTACTGTACATTTGAACTCGATGTGCCCTCTAAGGCCATGCTAATCAGCCACCTGATTTTTTCAATCTGTTCCCTAAATCAACATGATAATACATGTAAGGATCTAGGCATAATTACTGAGGGTGTTGTTACCTCTCTTAAAATAAGTATGACAAATTCCAAGTAACAAAGTAGCCTTGTTTTGAGTATCTGCTTGGCCCTCTTAACAAAGGTATTGTTGGGGTGCTATAATTTTCTGCTCACAGAGGAAATCAATCATCAAGAAAAAAAGGTAAATTTATTTCTATGTGTGTATAAATGAGGTTGAATAAAACTATGATTCTTTCATCGTTAGCAACAAACGAGACTCCCACTTTGAGTGTACTGTAACTGTTTCTTTGAATGTAGAGGCAAAATATTGGGAGTCTCCAGCTGGCTCTGTAATACCATGGAGCTGTGAGATCACAGGATGTCAGGGGTTGGAAGGGACCTCTGGAAATCTTAAAGTCCAAACCCCCTGCCAGGGCAGGACCAGAGAACCTAGTGCTAGTCACATAGGAATGCATCCAGACAGGGCTTGAAAGTCTCCAGAGAAGGAGACTACACAACCTCTCTGGGGAGCCTGCTGCAATGGTCCATGACCCTTACAGTAAAGAAGTTCTTCTTCATCTTGAGGTGGAACTTCCTGTGCATTAAGTGAGCTTTCCTTAGTTGATGGAGCTATGTTGGGATGCCATATCATGGAACATGAGGGTATTGTTCTCACTTTTTGTAGTCTACCCAGCTCAGAGTTCAGAGCACTAGACTAGCAGTTCCTCACATACCTCCTTTCTGTGCACTGGGTTCCCTTGTTCTCTCCACTAAACCACTTCTGTGTCCCTTACTTCTTCATCAGGTATGATGGGAACAGGGGCAGTCTAATTACCCATTAAATAAAGAAATGAACACATATCAAAATATGCCATTACACTCGTAAGCTTCTCAACTAATCTTAAAAGCTCACAGTTGTGCCAGAGTTGTGAGCAATGCCAAGTGTTCTGTAACTGGCAATCATTAAAGGTGAAAGTCTTGCTAGGGTTGTAGTGTTTTAGCAGTTCCCTGCTCCCCCACCTTTTATAAACCCCGGCTAGGACTCAGAAACACTGGAAGTTAATAAATGAAGCTTTATATTTATAGCAATGCACAATATACAAGCAAATATTTACAAGGTATAACAGATATTTACAGATATATACAGTGAAAAGGTAATACAGAAACACCACAGCCCTCCCACAGACCAAAATCCCCAAGAGAGGGTAACCAACCACCCCCTACCACCTTTCCCCCCTTCCCCAATCTTATCTCACCACCTGTTGATGCTGAAGATAAGCCGAAGTAGATCAGCCAGGGGGGTTAGCAGCAGGAAAGTAGTAGGATTACTGAGAATTAGCTATCAAGGCAAAGACAAAAGGAGACCATGCAGAGAGAAGCAGCCGCAGACAGAGTGGTCAGAAACCATCTGATATCTGTGTTTTGGGTACAATACTTTAAAAACAATTTTTGTTTTCTTTCTCAGTGAAGCTCTGGGTGAAGTGACATCCTGTGTTTCCCTCTCTCAGCCAATAGTCTAATTTCTCAAATTCTCCGATTAGTTCAAACCAGCACAAGGGTGACGGCTGTGAGTGCTTAAATAATAACTGCTATTTCAGGCCTTCCTTTTGTCACAGAATCATTGAGGCTGGAAAGGACTGAGATCATCAAGTCTAGCCTATAACCTAACACCATGACATTAGCTAAACCATGCCACCAAGTGCCACATCCAGTCTTTTCCTAAAGGCCTCCAGGAATGGTGACTCCACCACCTCTCTGGGCAGTCCATTCCAGTGCCCAATTCCCCTTTTCATTAGAAAATACTTCCTGATACCCAACTTAAACCTCCCCTGGTGCAGCTTCAGACAATGCCCTCTTGTCCTGTGTTGCAATTATTAATAAGCGGTTAGGAATATTATTTTTTTATTATTAATAATCGAGATTTCAGGGGAAATTCCCCAAGATTCTTTGGATGTTTGGTCAATAAAAGGTTATAAGAATCATAGAATGGTTTAGATTGGAAGAGACTTCAAAGATCATCCAGTTCCAACCCCCCTGTGCCATAGGCAGGGACACCTCCCACTAGAACAGGTCGCCTGTTCTGTTCGCCTCATCCAGCCTGGCCTTGAACACATCCAGGGAGGGAGCAGCCACAACCTCCCTGGGCAACTTATTCCAGTGTCTCACCACCCTCACTGTGAAGAACTTCCTCCTAACATCCCGTTCAAATCTCCCTTCTGCCAATTTGAAAGGTTATTGCACAGCGGTTATTTATAAACACTGAATCAAACAGTTTAAACGGCTTAAACAGTCACAACTTGGAAAACAGGGAACCTGACAACAGGGGAAAATCCTAACCTCACCTATACTGACAGACGCGATAGGTACAGTGTGCCCGAGGAGAGGAGGAGAAAGAGTTTGCCTTGCCACTGTGCTGTAGGCTGCAATGCAGGCTGCAGACATGTGGTGGCTGTGAGAGAGGTGCAAATAGACCTCCAGTCCTGACGAAAGCAGCAGGAAAAGACAAGCAAGGGTCCTAACCACCCTTCCTTAAATACCCTATTTTGAAGGGCGAAAGTGGCCAATAGGCAGCAGCATTCATTTTTTGGGCCAATGAATTCAAAGTCCTGCGCCCAGGGGTCCACCCTAACGCTTTGAGGGACAGCACAAGACACCTGACTTGGTCATGTGCTGTGGAGCTTTCTTCCTTCAAACCTTCACTGTCTGCTCAGTCCTGCCACTCCCGGACCTTGCTACAGCAGGAGTTTGAACTAATTTGGGCAGGATTTATACCCTACCAGGACATCCTGTCACAAGTTGCCTGAGAGAAGAGCCCAATCCCCACGTGACTACAAGTTCCTTGTAGGTTTCCTCCACACTGAAGAGCCCCAGCTCCCTCAGCCTCTCCTCATAAGATTTCCCTCCACCACCCCCCTCACCAGTCTCATCATAGATAAGGGATTTTTTTCTGTTGAAGTGTAAACATCAAGAACATAAATTGGTTTGGGGAGGGGGGGGAAACACACAAGTATTTTCTTTGACAGCAACCCAGGTAGCTTTGCCCCAGGCCTTTTGTGAAGCCCCAGATGTCACCTGTTGGACTGAAGAGTGCCTGTGGCACACCTAGCAAAGCCATTTGTTCTGTTGGTGTTGGATGTCTGTAAAGAATTCATTTTGGATATTAATCTTCTCCTTTCTTCTTTTTTTTTTTTTTTTTTTTTTTTTTTTTTTTTTTTTCCTTTTTATGTGTCTATGCTTTAGAGCCCCTTCCTGTGAGCAGTGTTTCTATCTACGATTACAAACCATCTCCAGAAACAGGAGTCTTGTTTGAAATTCAGTACCCAGAGAAGTACAATGTTTTCACCAGGGTCAATATAAGCTATTGGGAAGGAAAAGACTACCGAACGATGCTATACAAAGGTAGGAGGAAAATATTCCACCTAATGCCAACTCTACTGGCTTATTCTATTCTATTCTATTCTATTCTATTCTATTCTATTCTATTCTATTCTATTCTATTCTATTCTATTCTATTCTATTCTATTCTATTCTATTCTATTCTATTCTATTCTATTCTATTTTCTTCTCTTCTATGCTGGAAACATTTTGAACAGTGGCCTTAGGTGTGGTTTTGGCATGTATTGGTTGTAATGAAGCTAACATATCTGCTTGTACAATAACTTTTATATTCTCAACTGTGGGGTGGATCTTCAAATAAAACTGGTGGTTCACTTTCAATCTAAACCTGCTTCCTGTCTGTGGTGGTTTGGCAGTTCCCTGCCTCTCCCCTCAACTTTGAAATAACCCAGGCTAGAACTCAGTCGGCTGGAAGTTAAGGAAATAAAGCTTTATATTTACAGCTTTGCACAATATACAAGCAGATATTTACAATATAGAACAGATATTTGCAGATATATGCAGGTAGCTGTTAAAGTTTGATTGCAAATAGCTGATGGTGAGAGCACCTGGAGCAACGAGACTGTTTACCAATGTGATTATATCATCGTTCTCCTTTATTATTCTACGACTACTACAACAGCTACTACAGCTACTACTGCTTAATACAAGTTTGTTAGACTTACATTCCCAAGATGGGGTGGTTACAAAACAGGCAATATGATTGGTCAGTGTATAACACCTGGCATATTCTAACAAGTCCCCATTGTCTGATAAACAAACAGCTTCTCCCACATTGCGGTTCTCTTTGTGTCTCGCTTCTACATTAGGGAGGAAATTTCCCAAGCACAAATGCCTCGTTTCTCACCAGAACAAAAATAATTCAAGGACAGTCAAAGTTACACAGTATCAAATACTATACAAACTATCAAAAGTTTGGTTGCTCAGTTCCAACAGCTCATGTCCACCCTGTTCAGCTAGAAATTCTCCCACAGATATATACAGTGGAAAGGTAATACAGAAACAGCACAGCCCTCCCAGAAAGCAAAAATCCCTAAGTGGGGTTTCTAATCACCCTACCACCTTCCCCCACCTCCCAATCTTATCTCACTGTCTTATGTGCCAGATAAGCGAAGGTAGATCAGCCAGGGGGATTAGCAGCAGGAAAGTAATTAGTGAAGTTACTCAGATCCAGCTAAGAAGGCAGGGTAAGAGACGCAGCAGCCAGTGTGTTGCAGAGGGGTCTGTCTTATCTTTGTTTGGATTCTAACCTTATACCATTTCAGTAAACAAATGAGTGAAGTCAAATCAAATTTTGTTTTCCTTTCTCAGCCTATAGTCTAATTTCTCACTCAAGTCCTCCAATCAGTTCAGACCAGCACAATAACTACAGAGTGATGCGCTGCTAACAGTACTATTCTGTCGAGTACTGTATGTTACTGTAGCATTCGGAATTGTTCCTGAACTAAAAAAACCCTGCTGCATATCACACCTTACAATTTTCTTAACATATTCTAAGCAAGAGCAATCAGTCTAACAATCCAGGCAGTCAGTCCAAACAATTTAAGCAACCAGTCTAACCACCTAAAGAGATTAATAAGAGCAAATTCCCCTTTCTTCTCTATTTGTTCATAACTGGACTCCCTTTTGCCCTGCAGTGTAGCTTAAGCATAGCATCTGTCTCAGAGATGTAAATGGGACTGCCCTACGGAAAGTAGCCTAAGAGGTGAGAAAGGTACATCCGTACTCTGCAGGCCCTTAAACATTGCATAGTGGCAGTAAAATGCCTTTGAGCAGTCCAGTAGGTGCTGGATTGAATTTTGGATACTGAAATCCAGGCTGGATGAGGTCTTGAGCGACCTGATCTAGTGGGAGGTGTCCCTGCCTATGGCAGGGGGTTGGAACTGGATGATCTTTAAGGTCTCTTCCAACCTAAACCATCCTATGATTCTATGAATTTGGGCTCCTACAGTCATTCTGATTGCTGTAAGCCCTCTCTGTCGTCAGCAGAGGGAGATAGGAACTTCCATAAGGAGGTCAGCAAATTTTGGAGTCTCTTTCATGCAGAGTGGGATTACAAATCCCATTTTCAATGCTGACAAGTGCCAGAAGTTATAAAGGATGATTCTGGATCAAAGCACAAAATATAGGTGACCTCTTTCTAGAGCACAAAAGGGATGCCAAACAGTATTTTTTTTTTCTTCTACAGCTAATAGGTGTTTCCAGGAGCTGTAATGCTGCAGCTGCTGCTAAGCAAAAAAGTCAGCCTGAATTAAGAGATTCACTAATCAGCTTGTACACTCCTTCTCATAGCCAAATAGGCCTAAGCAACTCCTCTTCAGCCTGCACGTATACTGATAATGGATGGAAGGTCAGCTCTCAGTACCAGGGCTGGTACTCATTTGCCTGGTGGTTGGCCCTTTGAGCATCTACTCTGACTATTATGCCTCAGTCAGGAAAAGGCCAGGGAGTTGTTTGTGTGCAGCCGTTAAAGGTCTGCAGAAACTGTCAGATGTTCTTTGAGATACAGTAGTGGTTTAAGCAGTTACCTGCCCCCCCCCCTTTTGATATAAACCCTGGGTAGGATTCAGGACACTGGAAGTTAATAAATGAAGCTTTATATTTACAGCAATGCACAATATACAAGCAAATATTTACAAGGTATAACAGATATTTACAGATATATACAATGAAAAGGTAACACAGAAACACCACAGCCCTCCCAGAGACCAAAATCCCCAAGAGGGGTAACCAACCACCCCCTGCCACCTTTCCCCCCTTCCCCAATCTTATCTCACCACCTGTTGATGCTGAAGATAAGCTGAAGTAGATCGGCCAGGGGGGTTAGCAGCAGGAAAGTAGTTAGTAGGATTACTGAGAATTAGCTACGAAGACAAAGACAAAGGAGACCATGCAGAGAGAAGCAGCTGCAGCCAGAGCGGTCAGAAACCGTCTGATATCTGTGTTTTGGGTACAATACTTTAAAAACATTTTTTTTTCTTTCTCAGTAAAACTCTGGTGAAGTGACATCCTCTGTTTACCTCTCTCAGCCAATAGTCTAATTTCTCACTCAAATTCTCCAATTAGCTCAAACCAGCACAGATATTCAGTGTCAGGTTGCCAGGCTCACTTCCCTTTCCTGCTTTCCTGTGAAAAGATATATGCTTTTTGGTGGGTCGTGGGGTGTTGGGGAGTGTTGGTTGCTTGGTTTGGGGGTTTTGTTTGTTTGGGTTTTGGGGAGGGGCGCGTTGTAGCAAAGTAGCTTTGGCAAGCAGCAAAGTTGATAGCAAACTGAATTACAGAATTTTGGATCTATAGAATTTCAGGCTGAGCAGCATTTGAACATCTGAAACAGTTTAGCATCTGCAGTTGCATTAGCAGAAAGTGAATGTTTGATGCATTTTTCCTCCCTTTTTTTTTTTCCCTTTTCTTTCTTCTTTAAACCTTCTGCAGATTTCTTTAAAGGTAAAACAGTCTTCAATCACTGGCTGCCAGGTATATGCTACAGTAACATCACATTTCAGTTGGTATCAGAAGCAACCTTCAACAAAAGCACGCTAGTGGAATACAGTGGAGTCCAGCACGAGCCTAAGCAGCACAGAACAGGTGAAGAAAATGATTACATACCGTTTGTTCCAAGTCTGCACAGCTACCTCCTTTCTGCAGTGGGGAGGGAACTGATTCCACAGAGAAGAGGGAGGGCTTGGGAGCAGTCCTGGGAGCTGCTTCTGGCCAGGAGCATGGGAGGAGGATGCTGTGGCTAGTACCTAGGTTTGTGTGCACAATACAGTGCAAAGGGGAATTTGCATGAGTGATTCTGTTGTAAAACTTGCTTCTTGGAAAACAAACTGTGCTTCACTTGAGATATGCTAGGCCTTGTGCTAGGAATTAATTTTCTGAGCCACAGGAATAACTGCCCTTAGCAGGCTATTGATCTCTCTATTATTGGTCTGTCTCCTTGTGCGGTAAATCATAGCTAAACTGTTGGAGAAGGCCTTCCTCATTGTGCAGTCTTCTGTCACAGAGAAGAATGTCATAGTCTCCCCACCTAGCAGCCAGTTTATTCCCTGAAGCATAAACTTTTAATTTCCAGGACACCAACGCTGGAAAGGCTGAAGATTGAAAATTTTTTCAGGGTCCAGAACTAATTTAATTGGGTCTTGGGATGATGCCCAGAACTTTTCTGTTAATCTGTTGGACTGCAGACATTTTCCAAGGTTCAATGTGAAATGAACCAGTGGTAAAATCAAAAGGCCAAATCTTCAGATGAATACACCAATGTTGGTCCATTGCCTCAAACAGAGCAAAACCAACTGATGCCAGCTGAGTTCTGTCCCAAGGATTCTAAATATACCGAGATACTGAATCATAAGAATGCAACCAAGATCACATTTTTCTTTCCTGCTGCCTTCCCATGCCTCATTGTTTACATAACTTGCAACAAGATGTTAGTGTCTTTGTATTAGCGGCCATGGCTGGGATATGGGAGGTGAAAACATTAGTGTGCTGTAAGGTGCTGGCTTAAAAGGTGCCTGTCAAAATTGTTTGCATGGGCTACTTGCACTTATCCTGCATGAGGACAGGGAGGCAGACAAAATTCTATGTGCTCACTTCCTGACATAAGTTGAAATAACTTATTTGCGTGCCAGAATCTTGTCTTCTGGAGACATATATCTGAAGATCAAGCTTTCACAAATATTAAAATTTAAACTGATGCTTAGTGCTTGTGAAAAGGTGGCTGCTAAAAGCATGTGAAAAGCCCTACAGCAATGTGGAAGTCATACTTTTAAAAAGTTGGACTATGCCATATGTTATTTTTGCCTGAGTTTTTCAATTCATTTCTACAGAAGATTTGGATTTGTTTTTTTTAATGATTAAATCTTTTGGGAACGTGCAATAAAATAAATTAAGATCCACTCCTACAATTTCACGCTTTGGTAGCATTGCTGCTGTAATAGCACCAAAGTCTGATTCACTTCTACCATTTTTTTCCTGGTGTTCTTGAATTGTGAATTTATACCCATTCTGATCCTTCTGGGATAACCTCTGCTAGCAAGAATATGTTAGGAAAGGGAGAATCTCAGTAAGCTGTTTCAAAATATCCCTACATGCCTACAATACTTCTCTGGGGAACCTGTTAAAAGACTAACCCTTGCTTTTCTTTTAGTACCTTACCCACCTCGAAACATTTCTGTTCAGATTATACCAATCAACAGAAACAACTGGGAAGAGCACAGTGGGAATTTTGCAGAAGAATCATTCATGGGTCCACAAGAAATCATAAGGAAAGAAAAACTTAGACATTTTCCTGACAACCGACCTGAAACTCCAGCGGTCAACACATCTGCAGCTTGGCAGGACTACCGCTATAACAACACCGAGTATGAAACCACAGCCCAGCCATACTGGTGGCCAAACGAGGCAGAGTCATCAGAGGGTGAAGAGGAGTTTGTCAATGCAGTTTCGAGGGATTACGAAGCCAAAGATGTCAACACATCTGAAAAACTCAGACCAGAGCCCCCTGCTTTCCTTCCCGTACAAATGGTGCTGACCTGGTTACCACCAAAACCACCAACTGCTTTTGATGGTTTCCATATAAATATCGAAAGGGAAGGTAAAACAAAGTGTTTATATCCTTTTCATACCTCTCTTCTGTAGTACCATTGGTGGACCCTCTCCTTCACAAGCTATTTATTACCTAGTACCGTGCTTCAGAATGCTTTGTTAGATCCCCTGTATTTCTTGATCCAGAGTTTCTTGCATTGAATAGCAATCCAATTCTGCCTGGATGTCATAAAAGGGAGGAGAGGTAAATCGCAGTTTGCAATTCTTTTTCATTAAACAAGCTTTTTACTGTTCATATTGCTGCACTGTTTACACTTCAGTTATAAATCCTTTCTGCTGTTGGAGAAAGGAGAGAAGAGGTGATAGAAACTTGAGGCAAAGGAAGTACATGGCACTGTGCAGTTTTGTCTGCCATTGACAGGTTCTCAGGGGGGCCTCAATTGGAAAGGGAATGGAGAAAAGACAGTCTAGACTCACATTAACAGCTGGCTCAGAGGAAAGCTATCAAACATATTCCTTAGGCCAAAAGGAAGCTGTGGTGGGGAATGGGGAGACTTTTGAAGTGAGAGCACTACAAGGAAATCTCCACGTTGCTTAAAGATGCTCTATTTTAAAGTCTGTTTTATTCAAATTAATTCTACTTCCTGACAAGTTATTTTCACAAGCCTTTTTTTTTTTTCCAGAAAAAGAATGCAATAAATGGGAAAGTCCTTTTCTCTTCTGCTATGCTATTTTTCTCTTGCAATGCTGTCTTATCATCCCTTCCACAGAATGAAAATTTGGCCTGGGTTTATTGTTCACCTAGACTTGTACTGTGGCCTTGGTCATTAATTACCCTTGCACTGATGGCAAGAAATAAAACTACCCACATAAATCCAGTCCTTTTTGATACCTTTTAATCACACATCAGAAATAGGACTAGCATGTCTCTTATAAATTACTTTCAAAGTGGCTGAAGCCTTTCACATTTCAAGTAATTCACAATTTTTTTTTTCCCCTCCTGATTTAGAGAACTCCACAGAATTTCTGACAGTAAGTGAAGACACTCACAAATTTGTTGCTGAGCTGAAAGAACCAGGAAAATATAAGCTGTCTGTAACGACCTTTAGCTCCTCTGGCTCTTGTGAAGTTCGGGGAAGCCAATCAGCCAAAACACTTAGCTTTTACATCAGTAAGTATCTCAACAAATCTGTCTTTTTCTCCCAGACCAAGTGAACTTTGATGTACAGAGTTTGACCATTGTGGCAGCCATGGCATCTGTGCAGAATTACAAGTCTGGTCTTCTGCAATTCCCTGTGCCAGAGAAGAAAATGCAGTGCAAATATGCTATATATTATATCCTGCCTGGATGGGCCTTCATTGTTCCATCTTGGCAGAGCTGAGAATTGAAAGCAGGTGGTCTATTTGATAGAGTCATTGCCCAGTGTTCAGAAGTAGCTCACTGAAGCAGGTTCACTCTCTTGTGTCTTTCAAAAAGCAAACTTAATTTCAGCTACCTTATTACAGGCGGCTGTAGCTACCAGGTTAGATACGAAGGACATCTCGGGCTGAGAGTGTGGGCACTGCGCAATTAGACACTGAACTCTGAAATTACATGGCCTCTGAGAGGATGTGGGGCAAATTAAAGTAGATTTAATAGTTCAGCCTGCTAAATTCAGAAGAGAAAAAGCAACTTGTTATTTCCTGGTAGACTCCCAAGGGTTTAACTGAAGATTTAGTAAAAGACAAAGTAATAATACACTACTGTGTAAACTAGTATCAGGAATGACAATTAGATCAGCAAGCCAGACAGGCATTGGTGAGTTCAGATTATTATCCTTCTCATGGCTGTAGTCACCTTTGTGCCTTTTTCTACAAGAAGGAAACAGATACAGCCTACAAAATGCCCATACAATGAGAATTGAAGCACTACACAATTTAATGTGGAAGAATAGTGTGTCCCCCAAATCATGAATGCTCCATCAAGCATGGTTCCATGTCTTCTTGTGTTGGGGGCTCCAGAATGACAGTTGTCTTATTTAGTCTGCCAGAAGCAAGATCCTTAGTCTTTTTAGATAGATTTTATATGCATTTTTGGTGGCATGCCAAATCTGAGATGTGCACAAGTACTCTCAAGGTGAAATTGCATTTCCGTTCCCTCTGTATGGGTCTGAAACAGGCTACAAGCAGGCTGCAGAGGAACTGTTTGCAAAGGCCTGCAGTGATAGGACAAGGGCCATGATTTGAAATGAGAGAAAAGCAGATTTAGATTGGATGTTAGGAACAAGTTCTTTACTGTGAGAGTGGTGAAACACTGGAACAGGTTACCCACGGAGGTAGTTGAGGCCCCATCCATGAAGATATTCAAGGTCAGACTCAACAAGGCTGTGAGCAACCTGATCTAGTGGAGGATGTCCCTGGTGACTGCAGGGGGGTTGAACTAGATGAGCTTTGGAGGTCCCTTCCAACCCAGACCATTCTATGATTTATCTGAACAGGCTTTTTGTGTGAGGACTGCAACTTGGGACCATGACACAGGGTAGCTCAGTTCCCTTAATGCCGGTACTGAAACTATTTCCCAATAGTAAGGGCTACACACATATGCACTGACTGCAGAGACTAATCAAATGATCACATTTCCTTTTCACCTGAGTAGGTGTGGGTCTGCTGTCATGAATAAATTTTGCTCATAGCTTCAGCCTTATCTTATCCTTGTAATGCTCAGTCAGTGAATCTTCCTGTCAAATTACTGGCTAGCCTTGCACAACACTTTTCTTGCACCCAGATAACAGTATGGATTGACAAATCTTATAGGCTAATCTTGCCCCAAATTCTTGCTCCGGTATTTGTTTCATTTTCTCATTAAATGTAAAGCACCAGGAGTGAACGGCAAGGAAAGAACTGTCACGAGTGTCACTTAAAAAGCGATGAGAGAGAAAAAATTATTTTCATTAAAGACAAATTTTTTACCGAATCAAACTGGAGCTATTTCTCGAGATGTTATCTACGGTTAGAGCTCTCTACCAAAAAATGCTTCAAGAAGCATGACAGAAAATGAGATTCATTAGTATGGTAACCTCTGCGAACTCAGTTTTCATGCATCAAGGCTGTGTATATGTGGAGAGGCCAAAAATTGTGTGTGCTTATCAGTTAATTGTTTGTCAATGATCTGTACGCTATTGAGTATCGCTGCTTTGAAGCAAGTCTGATATTGCTGGGGGATGGTTCTAGTAAAGCCATGGAGAATACTGCAGTCTGATTTTTCAAACATTGATGTTTCATCATCAGGTGAAACAGCATCAATCACACAGGCCATTTCCCAGGGGGCATCATCTTCACTGCCTGTGGAAATGGACAATTGTCAGACCAGCTTCTTTCACTAGTAGCAAATAATTGTGTGGAAGAAGGATGTTTTAGCATGTGTACCAAGGGTGGCTTGCTTACATGTGGTTTTTGGGTTATGTTTCAGGCCCCACAGGAGAATGGATAGAAGAGCTCACTGAAAAGCCCCAGCACGTGACTGTGACAGTGCTAAGCTCCACTACTGCCCTGACATCCTGGACAGCACCACAAGAGAGTGGTGGGAACGGCACCATCGTGTCTGTGGTCTCCCTGACCTGTCAAAAGCAAAAGGAAAGCCAAAGGCTTGAAAAACATTACTGCACTGAGGTAAGGGGCAGAAGCTGGAGCCTTTTCACTTGCATCCTGCTACTTGGGACTGCGGTGGCCCTGTTGGGCTCACAGCTGGAGAGCACAGCAGTAGGTGCTCCTTTTTGCAGTCTGAAGGGATACAGCTGACACACAGCGGAAGGGAGCACAGCACTGGGGAACTAAAACATGCAGTAAAGCAGAGCAGGGTTAAAACTCTATGTCTGTTGGACTGTCTGTGGCCAGTCCTTCATTCTAACTTAAGTTGTACCCCTTGAGATTTTTTTTTTTGTGGCAGTAAGCAAATCAATGCCACATTACAATAACACTTAAGCATATGGAATCATAGAATCAGTCAGGGTTGGAAGGGACCACAAGGATCATAGAATCAAAGAATCATAGAATGGTTTAGGCTGGAAGAGACCTTAAAGATCATCCAGTTCCAACCCCCCTGTGCCATAGGCAGGGACACCTCCCACTAGATCAGGTCGCTCAAGACCTCATCCAGCCTGGCCTTGAACACCTCCAGGGAGGGAGCAGCCACAACCTCCCTGGGCAGCCTGTTCCAGTGTCTCGCCATCTTCACTGTGAAGAACTTCCTCCTAACATCCCGTTCAAATCTCTCCTCCACCAGGATCATCTAGTTCCAACCCCCCTGCCGTGGGCAGGGACACCCTACTATACGTTGTGATCCATTTGTGTTAAGCAAAGTGCACACATGCATGATTATCATCAAACTATCATAAATTCTTTCCTAGATACCCTACACATGAACACAGAACCTGGCCAAGTTTCTGGAAGTTTAGAGGTATCAGTAGTCAGCTTTCCTTTTCACCCATAAAACAAAGATGTAGCAGTAGGGAGTAAATAGTAATTCAGGCCACCTGAATTACTGTGGTTTGGATGAACAATTCTTTAGGGCTGCCATATGGGACATGTTTAGAATGAACAAGAATCCCAAACATTCAAATATGGTAATTTTCTTTTACTTGAAACCCTCAGTACCTGCAAGCCTGTGTCATATCCTGTGGCTATGACAAATCAGTAGTAAAAGGCTTCAGTTAGAAAGAGTTTTTAGCCCATATCTCAGTTACCTTACCGAGAAGAGGAGGCTCCAAGGTGACCTTCTTGTGGCCTTCCAGTATCTGAAGGGGGCCTACGGAAAAGCTGGGGAGGGACTTTTTAGGCTCTCAGGTAGTGACAGGACTAGGGGAATGGAGCAAAGCTGTAGGTGGGGAGATTCAGACTGGATACAAGGAGGAACTTGTTCAGCATGAGGGTGGTGAGAGCCTGGAATGGGTTGCCCAGGAAGGTAGTTGGGGCTATATCCCTGGAGGTGTTTAAGGTAAGGCTAATTGAGTCTGTGAGCAGCCTGATCTAGGGTAGGGTGTCCCTGCCCATGTCAGGGAGGTTGAAACTAGATGATCCTTGTGGTTCCTTCCAACCTTGACTGATTCTATGATTCTATGCTGATAAGGTCATTTTCTGAGCAGCGACACAACTTTTGTCTGGCTCTCTAAATGTGTGTGATGGAACAGTCTGCAAAGGACTGCAGTGCTGCCCTGTGCACCCTCAGCTCAGCCATGGGAGTGGAAGGAGATTGCTAAATCTCCTCATAAATCTTTCTCTCCACTGTTGTGATTAGCCCTATGTTATTTAGTAGAGACTTCATCCTTCAAAAATGTCTTTAAAAATTAATGTCCATCAAAATATTTTTATATTTATTCCAAGAATGGCTGTGAACTTACACATTTACAAGTGTCTTTTTGTAACCATTTGAGAAGTGGTTTTCAAAACCAGTTTGTAACCTCATTCAGCTAATATCCCTCTACTGAAAGTGCAGTTAATTTAATCAGGAAGCAAAACAATATAGTAGGTGATTATATCACAAGCATATACATATGTAATTAAAGTAAATATTAGAGGATTCATCTACAGACTCAAAAACAAGTATCAATAAAAGGAAATACATATTTGCTGCAGGTAGGTGGAAAGGTCTAAATATTTCTTTCTGTTGCTACAAATATTTGTACTACTTCTAATCAACATTTTTCAACTTATCATACCTGGAATTATTAACAACTCTGGGTTTGAATTCTCCTTGAGGAGATGAAAAGGGCAAAATTCAATGCAGAGTTCTATTCAGCTCTAACATTGTGCATGATTTAAAAGTGATTTAGCTTTTCAAAGCAGCTGTTACAGTCAAATTCTGTTTCTCACTAGATTTATGCTGGCACTGATATATTCAAGTGTATAGTGGTAAAGTGTCAATGCAAAAATGTCTGTGAGTAGATTTTGGAAAGGTTGTGAAGGAAACCAGTAGGAAACAGCAGCTTGTAGTTCTAGAATGGGCACATGAGGTCCTTTTTGTTAAAGCTGCTCTACACATTTGCTGTTTGTTGTCTTTTTGGGAGTTAAGACTTCTCACACTGTATCAGATCAGGGATCACTTGGTCAAGCACTCTGCCTTCAGCTCTGGCTGAAACCTGGTGTGGCACGGCAGAAATTTTAGTAGTGATGTTTCAAACAGCAAAGAAAAATCACACTGGCCCTGACATTTTGTAGTGCTGTGCAAGGGAGGTCAGAGGGTGTAATTCCTCTCTGATTTCACCATGCAGTTACTTACCAGATGCATTCAGGAAGACAGCTTTCCATAACACTGCCTTCAGCTCACATGGCTGCAGATTAATCAGATGGCTGATGAAAAGCCTCAGGCTTTCATTGAAAACACACAGTCAAAATAACCCAGCCTGAGTATGAATAATACAGCCTGACTATTTCAGTGCACTTTGATAGTAGGAAGGAGCTTGTCTGCAGTGTGACAGTTGACCTTCCCCAGCAAGGGCAGCTGTGATTCTCCGGCTCAGGTCATTTGTCAGGTTAGTCCTGACCACTTCTACACTCTTGCCATTTTGGGGTAAATGGATATTGCTTTAGCCAATAATGCTGGTGTGTTCAGAATCCTGCCTTTTGGATCTGGAGTAGTTCAAGTACAAAATCACAGAATTAACCAGGTTGGAAAAGACCTCTAGGATCATTGAGTCCAACCTATCATCTAGCCCTTCTAAACCACAGCACCAAGTGCCTCATCCAGCCTCCTACACTCTCAATATCCTCTTAATTAACCAGTTCTTCACATCTGATGTGTTCTTCTCCTATTAGGTGAACTCAAGCAGCAGCCTCATTGAAAATCTTGTTCCTGGTGCCCAGTACCAAGTTGTGGTTTACTTACGGAAAGGACCATTGGTTGGACCACCTTCTGATCCTGTTACCTTTTCCATTGGTGAGCCCTGCATCTCCTCTCTGGCATGTCTTTGGTTTGGTTTGAAAGATGTGTGATACAGCCATGGTACAGGGCCCACGAAGCAGTACAGAATTGTGATTTCAAATGCAACAAGCACTCAGTGAGAATATATTTCTTGTTACTCAGGTGAGGAAAAAACTCCTTCAGTGAAAGATAGATATTTCACATTCAAATGTTAAGCTGTTATCCAACCAAAGAGAGCAGTTATATCCAGGATTCACACACTGATTGCCCTGTGGAAAGAACAGACTTCATCTTCAGACACCTAAATATACATTTGTCCCTAGCAGTGTTCCTGATTTGTCATTTAGGGTAGGGATCACCTCACTTAGGTGGAGCCAGTCTGAGCTTCAGGTGGTCTGTGGTGCATGGAGAGATGTGCACACTTCCTAGAGGTAATTATTTCTGTCTTGTGAAGTGTGTAAGACTACTGCCAAAATGTTTGCAACAAATGTACTTTAGGAAGGATGTCCTGTGGCCTGGTCTGTGTGTGGCCATCCAGCCAGATCTTTATCCACCTGGTGCTCCACCCATCAAACCCGTGTTTCGCCAGCTTGGAGACGAGGATGTGGTGTGGGACAGTGTCACTTAGGATAAAGTTCAGTAGTTTTTTGTTTCATTGTAATTTATTTTGTTAAGGCTTGCATTTTAACAAAATGTGTTAAGAAGGGAAAAGGCCAAAAGAGGGAGACTCAGTGTACAGAGTTATATTTGCAGAGAAATATTTAACCTCACACACCCAACTTCTCCTTTTGACTAACAGTCTGCCTTGTGGGAGAGCAGGTGGCTGAAAGTTAAAGATTGTCAATATTTTTTTGTTCTGCTTCATCTCTCTGATGGAGAAAAGAAAGTGACAGAGAAAAAAAAAACCAAAGTCAACCTCTTAAGCATTCAGTCCTTAAATGAAAGCAATGACCATGGTGAAAGCCTTTTCATTCTAGGCAGTTTCCTTATATATTTTCACAAATTGTCTCTGAATGAAAATTGGATATATTCAAGTGTATTGCAGTAAACTGTCAGTGCAAAAGGGGCTGTGACTGGATATATTCCAGTAAAAGGGGAAGAGAAAGAAAACAAAAATCTATATATCCTTTATTACCTAAATCCTTTGTCACTGGGCTATTTTTACAAATGCTTTTGATTTTCTTTCTGACTGTAGTCACTTCAGAAATCTGCAAAATTCTGTTTGAGATGGTTCCACTTGAGAAAGTAAAATTGTGCATTTACAAGCTAAATACCTCCCTTCATTCTATTCCCTTTGCTCCATGGCCTAACAACCATGGAAGTTTCTTTCTGAACTCAAAATGGCAACCAGTTTCTAAATAAAACATCTCATATGCTTCCTATCATAAAAGGAAATGGGTTTTATATAGTAAAGCAACAGTTGGGTGATTTTTCATTTCAGAAGAGGATATTGAAGTTGTCATCAAAATAGGTCAGCTGCAAAACAAAACATTGTGTAAAATTATCAGTGTTGGCTAATGAGGAATGAAACTGAAAGAAGAGTAAAACAGACTTTTAAGGTATTCAATTCTCCCCACCTTTATCTTAAGTCTCCCTTTCACTGAGTTGAGTATAAACACTTTAGAGAAGGCAAGGGAAAGATGTGGGAAATTATTTATGAGGGGGAAGGCAATCAGGTGCTAACACAGGCTGAAGTAATCTGGGTGCTGGTCCCAGCTCTGACCCAACATGCAGCAGCTGGGGCTCTGTAACCCATGCAAATGTTAGCTAAGTACTTAATCATAGAATCATAGAATGGTTTAGGTTGGAAGAGACCTCAGAGATCATCCAGTTCCAACCCCCCTGTGCCATAGGCAGGGACACCTCCCACTAGATCAGGTCGCTCAAGACCTCATCCAGCTTGGCCTTGAACGCATCCAAGGAGGGAGCAGCCACAACCTTCCCTACTTCTTTAAATAGCTTCAGTTGAGTCATGAAGAATAATTGATTTCCAGGCAAGTAAGGGTTAGGTGACATTTTTCACATGACTTGACTCCTCTTTCTCAGTGCCATCATCTGCAAGGTAAGAACAGCAATCTGTGGCAGAACTTTTAGATTCCCCAGGGGTGGAACAGTAAGCATAAAAACTGTTGCTTTTGTACAGTCTTCACCTTCCAAAGTGTGATGGATTTTGATGCTTTTGGTTTTAAGCATCTTGAAATAATCTCCTATAGGTCCTGATTTTCAAAGTAGAGTGGAGCCTTCCAAGCCATCTCATGCTAAGCAGCCAACCCCAAGCAGCCTGTAGTCATTTCTGAGAGAAGTCAACCTAACAAAATGGAGAACAAGTGCTGGAAGTGGTGCCTGACTGCTTGTGACAAAGAAGCTCTTAAAGTCAGGAACAGGCCAGGAATAGATAGAGCTTGATTAAGGAAAGGTATTGTTTAACAGTGAAGTGTAGCTGACAACACACCTGTTACTAACCGCTGTTTCTGGTTTACAGTGCCCACTGGAATAAAGGATTTGACACTTTACCCTTTGGGACCCACTGCTGTTGTTTTGAGCTGGAACAGACCTTTCCTTGGAGTGTTCAGGAAATATGTTGTGGAAATGTTTTACTTCAACCCATCGACAATGACCTCTGAGTGGACAACCTACTATGAAATAGCAGCAACCATCTCCTTAACTGCCTCTGTGGTAAAGTGACCATTACTAACTGTTGGTTTCCCACACCTGTGGTGCCCTGGCACCTTGCAACCTTTACCCAGCCTTCCCCCATTCACACTTTAAGCCTGGCATGATTTTTCAGGCAAAGGAGAGAAAATGGCCAGGGTGCTAGAGGTGTGTTCTGTTCTAAAGCGAGGAGATGCCAGCTGAACCCTGCAAAATTTTGAATAGTGATGAGATAGAAGAGCCTCTTATTTTGTCAAAGTAAGGGAGCATATTTGACAAGTTCTGAGGCAGCTTCGATTTGTGGGTCAGTTTGTCAGTCAAGGCTTTACAGATTCCATTATCTCCTCAAGGGGAGGTAGTCCAAAGCCTTATCTGCATAATTGATATTGATAATATGGATCTGGGCTCGTGGGCTAGTCTTGCAGTGTGTCATCTGGGAGGCTTAGCTGCAGAGATGTTCTTGTGAAAACAGCCTTCAATGTTTCTGAAGCTACAAAGACTTATGCCATGATTCAGATGGGAGATTCAGATTGGATGTGAGGAGGAAGTTGTTCACCATGAGAGTGGTGAGAGCCTGGAATGGGTTGCCCAGAGGGGTGGTTGGGGCCACTTCCCTGGAGGTGCTTAAGGCCAGGCTGGATGAGGCTGTGGGCAGCCTGATCTAGGGTAGGGTGTCCCTGCCCATGGCAGGTGGGTTGGAACTAGATGATCCTTGTGGTCCCTTCCAACCCTGACTGATTCCATGATTCTGTGATTTCAGCTAGGTGGAGATCAGTGTCTAGAAGAACACACATATACATACAGGCACATGCATCTTTGGAGAAATAAAGTTACGTTTTCCTCTTCTTTTCCATTATTTTTGGAGAAGATGAGCATAATTTATGTGGACTTCACTGCAGCACAAGACAGAAAGCAATTTCAGCTGAAATAAGTTGTTCAGAAAGTTATGAGTATGCAAAAAGGACAGCAATAACTTGCTGCTTGTGAGAGCCTTGGTGATTTACTGCAATCAATTTGCATAATACCATTTGTGGAGTCATTTTGGCTTCAGCATCTTAACTGGAATTGGGTACATGACTGTAAATCTCACATGTAAGCCTCCAGGGAAATTAAAAACAAAAATAACTTAACAAATGAGTAAGTAATGTCTTGTAATCTTGACTCAGCACAATTAGATTAATACCTGAGTGATCTGAGTCATCTTAGAAGCAATGCCATCTTTCAGAGTTAATGTGCTTCATTAGAAAATGAGAAGACATTGTCCCTTTACTGTTGCAAATCCTATTCATTGAGGAAGACAAACTGGAATCCCTTCATCTGAATTTCAGTCCAGGAAGAGACAGTGAGCATTTCTTCCAGCTCAGCCTGAATTTGAAAAACCAATGTCTTAAAGTTCATCTCTTCTGGCATTTAACATGACCTGTGTGGAACCCTCAAAAGGATCTCAAGTGGTGAAATGTTGGCACAGGCTGCCCAGGGCAGTCACGGAGTCCCCAGCCCTGGAAAGGTTTCAAAACTGTGGAGATATGGTGCTGAGGGCCATGGTTTACAGAATCACAGAATTAACCAGCTTGAGGGCCATGGTTTACAGAACCACAGAATTAACTAGGTTGGAAGAGACCTCTAGGATCATCAAGTCCAACCTATCACCTAACCTTTCTAATTAACTAAACCATTGCACTAAGTTCCTCATCCAGTCTCCTTTTAAAACACCTCCAGGGATGGGGACCTCTCTAGTGAGCCAGGACTGTTGATAAATGATGGAGAACAGCTTGGCCAGCTCACCTGCCAGATCTCTCAGCACCCTAGGATGGATCCCATCTGGTCCCATGGACTTGTGAGGATCCAAGAGGCTCAACAAGTCGCTAACTGCTTCCTCCTGGATTATACAGAGGCTGTTCTGCTCTCTGACCCCAACTACCAGCTCAGGAGGCAGTTGGCCTGAGGACAACCTGGCTTGCTATTGAAAGTTGAGGCAAAGAAGGTGTTGAGCATTTCTGCCTTTTCCTCATCTCTAGTCACTACATTCCCCTCCTTGTCCAATAGAGTGGAGGTTATCCTTGTCCCTCTTTTTGTCATTAATATGTTTATAAAAATATTTCTTGTTATCATTCATAGCAGTGGCCAATCTGAGATCTAACTGGGCTTTGGGCTCTCTAATTTTCTTCCTACACAACCTAGCAACATCCTTAATTTTTTTCCTCTTTCCCAAGGAGATTTGTCCTCTTTCTTTCCCTTAATCCCTTCACAAGTCCCTCACCCATCCAGGCTGTTATCTTCCCCGGCGGCTCTGCTTTTGGCACATCAGCAAAGCCTGTTCCTGTACCTTCAAGATTTCTCTCTTGAAGTAGGGTCCAACCTTCCTGGACCCTTTTGTTTTTAAGGGTTTTTCCCCAAGGTACACTTTGAATAAGCTGAAGTATGCCCTGTAGAAGTCCAGTGTGGATGTTTTCTTGATGCCACTCCCAGCTTCACTGCATGTTCCAGTGTTCTGTCACCCTCACAGTGAAAAGATTCCTTTTTGTGTGTCCATGGAGCTTCCTATGCCTCAGCTTCCACTGTTGTCCCTGGTCTTGGCATTGGGCATCACAGAGCAGAGTCTGGCTCCATCCTCTTGGCACTCACACTGCACATCCTTATAAATACGAATGAGGTCACCTCTCAGTCTCTTCTCCAAGCTAAAGAGTTCCATTCTGCTCTCTCAGTCTCTCCTTGTAAGAAGTCCAAGTATCTTCAAGATTTTGATGTTAACTGGATTCAACATTTTCTGAAAGGTATAGAGAGAATAGTCCACAAACTCAATATTTGGATTGCTCACACACACACAAGGCCACTGCAAACAACAATTTCTTGAAGTGTTTTGTGCTGTCAACATATTTCAACTTGAATATTACATATGACAATATAACACAAAAGCTATTGCATTTTATAAGTCATTTAGGTCTTATTTGTATTTATATATAATTTGTGTCTCATAAATCATTTATGATCCATTCACATTTCATTTATAATAAATTATCATAGAATCAGTCAGGGCTGGGGGGGACCACAAGGATCATCCATGGGCAGAGACACCTCACACTAGATCAGGCTGTCTATAGCCTAATCCAGCCTGGCCTTAAACACCTCCTCCCTGGGCAACCTGCTCTAGGGTCTCACCACTCTCATGGTGAAGAACTTCTTCCTAACATCCAGTCTCCAACAGTTCTATGTCCTTCTTGTGTTGGGGGCTCAGTACAACTCTGCAGGAATCATTCTTGCTGCCCCAGGAATCAATGAGAGGTTCCTGCCATAGGTAGGAGCTGGGACCACGTGCCCATGGACGAGCAGCAGAGTGTCACAACTGCTTCCACTCACACTGCACAGACTTTTCAGTGAATTCAGATACCAAACATCAGAGGTTTCCAGTGCAGTAAGGAACAGAAGCTTGGCAAAAATTAATGGGGGAACTAAGATTTATGAATATTGTTGTGTTTCATGAGTCACAGCTTGTGATGGTGAATTTTTCTTCTGTTGTGATGCTTTACAGAGAATAGCTAACCTGCTGCCTGCGTGGTATTACAATTTCCGGGTCACCATGGTGACTTGGGGGGACCCAGAGCTGAGCTGCTGTGATAGCTCCACCATCAGCTTCATAACAGGTAAGCACTCATCTGAAAAGACTGGAAGTGATCTCGAGAGGCAAAGTGTTGAGAAAGTCTGGACTTTGGGTGTTGTGTTTCATCTGTAGGTATCTGTAAGTTTGGGATATTTAACAGCTAAGTAAGGGGGCGGGGGGGTGGTTTTGGTTTGGGGGGGAGGATTGGTATGGTTTGGTTTCTTCAAGGATATCTCTGAGGGCTGTTTTACATGAGCACAGGTAAATTTCCCATGCAAAACACCGTGCTTGGCTAATCCTTCATCAGCTGTGCGCTCACAGAATCACAGGATCATAGAATGCTGTGGGTTGGAAGGGACTTCTGAAGGTCATCTAGTCCAACCCTCCCTGCTGTCAGCAGGGGAATCCTCAACTAGCCCATTTTTGGGTTTTTTGTTGTTTTGGGTTTTTTTTTTTTTTTCCAGTCATCTTTTATCATACCATATGTTTTGCACAATGAGAAGATACCAAGTAAATAAGTAATCAGAATCCTAAGGTTTGCAATACTATGAAATGCTTTTGTATACATTTGCAGTGTTTCCAAATGCTTTTTCCTCCTCTCTTCTCCTCCCAGTATGCTGCAGGTCAGGCCATCTGCTATCTGGCACTTCAGCTAACATAAATTATGCACTCCTAGACAGACCAAGGCAGATAATACAGAATCATAGCATGCTTTGGGATGGAAGGACCTTCAAAGGTCATCTAGTCTCAACTCCTCTACAGTAAGCTTGGACATTGTTAACTAGCTCAGGTAGCTCAGAGCCCTGTTCCACCTGACCTGAATGTTTCCAGGGTCCAGGCTCCTACCACCTTCTTGGGGTGATCTGTTCCAGTGCTTTACCACCCTCACTGTTAAACAGTCTTTTTTATATCTAGTCTAAATCTACCTTCTTTTACTCTAAAACCATTACCCCTTGTGTTATTGCAGTAGACCCTGCTAAAATCATAGAATCATAGAATGGTTTGGGCTGGAAGAGACCTTAAAGATCATCCAGTACCAACCCCCCTGTGCCATAGGCAGGGACACCTCCCACTAGACCAAGTCGCTCAAGACCTCATCCAGCCTGGCCTTGAACACATCCAGGGAGGGAGCAGCCACAACCTCCCTGGGCAACCTGTGCCAGTGTCTTGCCACCCTCACTGTGAAGAACTTCCTCCTAATATCCCGTTCAAATCTCCCCTCCGCCAATTTGAACCCATTCCCCCTCGTCCTGTCATTACAAGACCTTGTGAACAGTCCCTCCACAGCCTTCCTGTAGGCCCCCTTCAGATACTGGAAGGTTACTATAAGGTCCCCATCCTTTGGCAGTATGAAGGCCTATTGAAACACCACAATAAGGTCACCTTGGAACCTCTTTTTCTCCAGGCTGAATAACCCAAATTCTCTTGGCCTGTCCTTATAGGAGAAGTGTTCCATTCCTCTGATCACTTTTGTGGCCCTCCTCTGGACCCACTACATCATGTCTTTCCTGTTCTGAGGAGCCCAGAACTAGATGCAGTACTCTAGGTGAGGTTAGGAAGAAACTGCTAAGAAACATTTTCAATTATGGTTAATACATAATGCCCATGCTCAACAGAGCCACAAGAGAAAAATTACTAGTGATTTTACATTCTAGCTCCACTGAAGTTATCTGAAACCCTTCAATCTTGAAATATCTAATTCCAAGCTGTGCTGCCAACAAATTCTGCCACTTCTTCAGTGTATCAGAAACTCAGCACCCACCAAGGCCCCGTGAAGGTTCTCCAGGAATATTCATTGTCCTTTGGCATCAATCAACTTTTCTGTTGTACTAGAAGAAAGCAATTTTCCAGCTGGTTGGTTGCTATATGGTGGTAGAAATATCTTTGCCAATTTATTTGGATATTAGGTTCAGGCCCCCAGTGGGGCCCTCACACTCCAGTATTGTGTCTTCAGAAACCTGCAGCAGGAATCTGGGAGATTAGGTTTATTCCAAAATATAAACCATTGTCAGGATCGATATGGGGAAATCCTGTACTGACACTGCTATTAGATGTAAAATGGTTAAAATCCTTAACTAAGAGATGCAGACAAACCAGAACTGACTGATTCTCTTAAATAATTTGATCCCCTTGTGACCTCTTCAAAAAAGTCATCTGGTCTTAAGTAAAATATCCAACTGGAAAGTTGTACCAATGCTTAATTCCTATTATTATCAAAGACTTATCCTTTGCTTCTGATTTGAATTTTGCTGATTTTATTATCTAGCACAAATTTCTTTTTGCACTATTCTCTTATTGACTGAAGAAACACAAAGTGGTGTGTGGGTTTTTTTCTTCCCTTTCCATATGGAACTTAATTTCAATCTTTTCTGCTGATAAATTGCTTCCACTGAACTCTTCAGGTTCTCTCACAGCAAAGCAGTGCTTCATGTTACCTTTTTTCCCCTCTCAGCCTCTCTAATTTTTACTCCCTTTACCCAAAGTATGTGAACTGGAAGTGCAATACTGCTGAGTACTCCTACAGAGGCAAAATCAGCTCCCTATTCAATGCTCTCCTGTATGTACAGCTAGATGATTGCTACACCATCCCACTGGAGCTCAGTGTTGATTTGCTTCTATTCTGTGGCTTCTGACTCCTTCCTACTGTAGCTGCTTTCCAGAATTTGTCACTGGAGAAGTGTTGTCTGCATGTCTTTTTCTTAAATACTCAGCTTTGCACCTGGCACATGGAAACACATTTTGTTTGGAGAGCCCTGGCATAGGAGCCAATAATTCGAACCACAGCCCCGTCCAGATCATCTGTTGCCACGATAAATGCATGGTTCATCAGCACTGCTTTTACTTTCAGGGTATTGATGAAAATGTTAAATAGCAGCGAGCCAGATCACAGCATTTTAAGAGTCCTGACAAAAGAATCATAGAATGGTTTAGGCTGGAAGAGACCTCAAAGATCATCCAGTTCCAACCCCCCTGTGCCATAGGCAGGGACACCTCCCACTAGATCAGGTCGCTCAAGATCTCATCCAACCTGGCCTTGAACACCTCCAGAGAGGGAGCAGCCACAACCTCCCTGGGCAACCTGTTCCAGTGTCTCACCACCCTCACTGTGAAGAACTTCCTCCTAATATCCCGTTCAAATCTCCCCTCCGCCAATCTGAACCTATTCCCCCTTGTCCTGTCATTACAAGACCTTGTGAATAGTCCTTCCACAGCCTTCCTGTAGGCCCCATTCAGATACTGGAAGGTTACTCTAAGGTCTCCTGGAAGCCTTCTCTTCTCCAGGCTGAAAAGCCCCAACTCTTTCAGCCTGTCCTCATAGCAGAGCTGCTCCAGCCCTCTGATCATCTTTGTGGCCCTCCTCTGGACCCTCTCCAGCAGTTCCATGTCCTTCCTGGTGCTGGGGGCTCCAGAACTGCACACAGTACTGCAGGTGGGGTCTGAGGAGAGTAGAGTAAAGGGGGAGAAAGAAAAAGAAATCTGATTTGATCAAATAACAAATGGCTTAAAATACATGGTCACTGCTGGATGTTAAATACAGTCCTGTCAGCTGCCTTGCCTTGCTACTTGCATTCTCTTCAGCTTTGTCCAGGGATTGCTTGTCAGAATACCTCAAGAGGAAGTGAGATGCCAGTTTCTCATGTCTGCAGGTTTTAAATGTTTGTCTGCATTAGCTGCTGCCATTTCACTCTTTTCAGTTTAGCAGGGGGCTGCAGAGTTCTTTTTCAACCCCAGCAGCCTCTTTCTTTGCAAAGAATGAACATAAAGGTTTATGGAGCACTTGGTCCCTTTCTGCACCATTCCGAACAATGCTACCTCTGCTGCACAGGTTGCTGGGCATTAAAATAGACAACAAACAAACAAACAACAAACCCTACCCAGGAAAAAAAAAAAAAAAAACACAAAACCTCTGTATTTTAAAATACTAGAAGGGAAATTTTATAGTCTTCTTGACACATACACCATCTGTCCTTTCTGCTGTACAAAACTGGAAAGATAGCATCTAAACCTGGAACATAAGCTTGACTTTTCTATAAGAGAGCAAAGGGATCATCTGGGACTTTGAGACCCACACCTTGCAGCAAACTCAGAGCTGACAATTTCCCTAATGTTTGTGTGGGTTCTCTAGCCAGGCTGAGACTTAATCTGAACTGCAGTACTTGGCAGTATTATAAGAAGATATATATAGCTAACTCTCTCTGGTCATATGTCCTCAGGAGCATGGGAGAGATTTGGGTGATCCCAGAGACTTATTAGAAAGAGGATTTGTTCTTTCAGGTTCTTGCATGGTTTTCTTTCAAGGCAGGGAGAGATGTTGGCACTGCCAGTGTTAACTGTGGTGACTAATGAGTTTTTAATGTTGCCTGCTGTAAATAGCGGGATATAAAACAACCATACGCAAGGACACTTCAGACCATCAACTTGAGTTTTTAGCTTTGGAAAGCAAAAGGAGTAAGAAAGGCAAATTGTCAGTGTTGGTAAGTGTCAGATGATGATGATGCCCTGCGAAGGATGCACCATGGACTCCAGGCAATTCAATGTGAATTAGTAGAAGGCCCTTTATTGCCTATTACACCTCTGTTTATACAGACAAAGTACCAAGCACCACACCTACAAATATTCATCTATTAGCATAACCTAGGCAAGCACAACCCCAGTCACTAGCATAGATAACCTAGGCCACCTGCATCTATCATCTCATCTGAGGGCTGCTGTTGTGCTATGGGAGCCCAGGTTAGCAGGTCTGCATACCGCAGATTGTTTTCCTCAACTGTGGGAGCCAAGGCCAGACTGTTTGTTGTTTTACATTCCCACAGGTGAGAGCCATCATATCAGCTGTCTGTTGGTCCCACAGTTGCTTTCAGGTGTCACTGTGGGACAGGTCAGCTGTGGGATGCATTTTTCTAGAGCCTCTCTATGATACTTAGTTCCCAGTTGTGGTGGTTTAGCAGTTATCTGCCCCCCCCCCAGCACGTTTTTAAATAACCCAGGCTAGGACTCAGTCAGCTGGAAGTTAAGGAATTAAGCCTTATATTTACAGCTTTGCACAATATACAAGTAGATATTTACCATGTATAACAGCCATTTACAGATATATACAGTAAAAAAAGGTAATACAGAAACACCACAGCCCTCCCAGAGATCAAAATCCCTAAGAGGGGTTTCTAACCACCCCTAGCACCTTCCCCCCTTCCCCAGTCTTATCTCACCACCTGTTTCATGCAGCAGATAGGCAGAGGTAGGTCGGCCAGGGAGGTTAGCAGCAGGAAAGAAGTTAGTGGAATTATTCAGATTCAGCTACAAAAGGCAGGGAGAAAGGAGCCATGCAAGAGCAGCCGCAGCCTCAGAGCAGTCTGACTTATCTATGTTTGGGTTACAACTCTTAAAACATTTTTTATTTCTTTCTCGGTAAAGCTATGAGTGAAATAGCATCATCAGTGCTTTCCTCTTTCAGCCTACAGTCTAGTTTATCATTCAAATCCTCCAATTAGTTCAAACCAGCACACCAGTGGAACATGGTGCAAGGGGAGTTGATTTCACAATTTGTGGTCATGAGACTTTAAGGATGTCAGCAATATTTAGGCATAGGAGGAAGCTATTATTAGTGTACAAGATTTATGTCGGCTGTGACCTTAAATTGTAAAGAATACACAAATCTTGTGCAAGAGGACTCTAAAAATTAAAAGAAGTGTTACTTTAAAGAGTTTGTACTAAATGATGCTGCTTCCTCTCAACAGCATAGAAGGACATTTTCAATATTGATTTGAGAGAAGAGTTTTGGTAAACGTTTCTCAATGGCTCTAAATTGTCTGCGCGTTGTATTTGCTGCCTTCCTCAGCAATTACTTCTGTAGATTTGTTGTTCGATGAATGTTCTCGGTTTAAAAGTCTCCGGTAGAAGCCTTGGTGAAGGCAGCAGTGACATCTTGTGGCCCCTTCGAGCGGGCCCCGGCTGGGAGCCTGTGCTGCGGTTTCACTGTGCCGCTGCCCCCGCAGCTGTTGTGCGCTCAGGGCTGTGGGAGGCAGCGCGGTGCAGGGGCCCCCTCTGGGCAGCCGCAGCTCAGCTGCCTTGGCACAAACGCAATGGATTCAGCGGGACTTGTGCTGAGTTAGCTCAGGCTGGCTCTGTCCTTTTCCCCTAACGGTGCTCGCCTAAAGAGTGTGCCAAGCACACGGATTCATGTGCTTGCCTGTTTTATCCATGTTCTCCCTCTTGAGCTGTGATGCTTAGCAATCGAGGACTTTTGATTTTGGATCTGCTCAGTCAACTTAAATCCTGACTGAGGAGCTGCATCTCTGTGTTAGGAAATGAAGGTAAACTGACCAGCTGTAGTCCCTCTGCAATTAAGAGTGGTATCTCAAGGAGGTAATTGTGGTCTGAACCACTTCTTTTAGGAACAGAGGAGTTGCTTTCCTCTTGGGCTGCACAGACAGCCAAGGACTTGCTGGCAGTTCCAGCACAAGACGTGCTAGGCCATCAAATGGGCTAACAGGCTGTGGTGGGGCAGTCTGATCTGTGCAGCACAGGGGACAGCGCTGTGAAGTAGCTGTGTGTGTGAAGAGAAGGGACAGCAGCTGCTTTACCTGACACCTAATAATGCAGCTACCATGTGCCCTTGGTCCTTAGATGTCTGTCAGCTGGTGGCCGCCTTCTGTGTTGGTTGGACTTTCACCCTAGGAGCACAGGTGGTCATAACTTGTTATGCAAAAAGATGTCCTTTGGACAGCTGCAGGTCTGGGGCTTCTCCTGCCAGGAAGATGTAAACTAAGTGAAGATATTTTTTTTCCTGTTGGAAAACTACCTAAATCAGTCAGTATGCCAGTTCATAGAATCATGATTATCAGGGGTGGGGGGGAGGCAGGTGGTGTTTGGTTTGGTTGGGGGTTTTGGGGGGTTTGCTTAAGTGAAATAATGCACACAGAAATGCATTTTAGTTCCAAATGTCTCCCCATTCAAATGCTGGGGTTTGTTTCTGTCACCTAGCACTGAGTTACAGATGCTTTTACTAAGATGCTTCTCCTCTCTTTCTAATGTGCTCCTCCAAACAGTATCCTTTGGCAGAAGTTTATTAGTGGATTTGGTGATCAGCTGTATTACAGCCTGTCTGTAACACGCTTGCCTTCTTCCTGCAGCGCCAGTGGCACCCGAGATTACCTCCATAGAATACTATAACCATCTTTTGTACGTCACCTGGACTTACGGAGGAGATGGCACTGACCTTTCTCATTCCAGGATGCTGCACTGGATGGTCATTGCAGAAGGAAAGAAAAAAATCAAGAAGAGTGTAAGTATGAAGGAGGAACCATCACTCGTTTCTTTGGTTTGGTTTAGTTGTGGTTTCGTTGGGTTGGGTTTCTTGGTTGGTTTGGTTTAGGTTTTTTGATGGGTGGTGGTGGGGGTTTGTTTCATTTTGGTTTTGTTTTGTTGTGTTTGGCTTTTTCCTGAGTTGCTAACTTTGGAGTACAAAGTTTCAGCAAGTTGATTAAAGCCAGGGGAAGCCTGATCAGTTGAAGTTATTTCACAGCTTTAGCATGCTCTTTCAAAGACTCCAGCTCTCAAAACAGCCAGTGGAAGATATGGCTCTATGGTGATCCAGTGCATCTGTTCCTAACTTATCTAAGAATTTTAAAATAGCTTACAAATAGATTTGGACTTCTCCATTTCTACGTATTAATAAGCAATCCACACTACTGGCTGAGGGGTTTCTTAGTTCATTCAGGACAGGTACTCTCACTTAACACTTTGTGACTTTGTCAAATCCTTATACATTATGTAGGTTTCATTTTCTGCTTGAATAGAAGTTCCTCTAACTGCTGGGCTGAGAGTTTCACCTGTGCACTTAGAAAACTGGACATATCTGAAGATGTGTTCTTGGCACATCCTTTTGAACTCTTTGAGTGTATTTTGAAATCACATTGAAAAAGAAATCTGAGGTTTCCAATTATGCATTAGAGTCATAGAATCATAGAACCAGTAAGTGTTGGAAGGGATCACAAGAATCATCTAGTTCCAACCCCCCTGCCATGGGCAGGGACACCCTACCCTAGATTAGGCTGCTGTACCTGTTCTCCTGAGCTCACTTTCCAAAATGCTTTCCTTTAAAAGTCATACCAGAATGTAATCTCTTCATCTAAATTGAGGATGTTTTACTTGTGTGATTAGTAAAATAAATAGGTATCATCATCAGACAATGATGACTTCTTCCTGCTATTTGTGTATTTCATAGAATCAGTCAGGGTTGGAAGGGACCACAAGGATCATCTAGTTCCAACCCCCCTGCCATGCCCAGGGACACCCTACCCTAGAGCAAGCTGCCCACAGCCTCTGCCAGCCTGGCCAAAAACACCTCCAGGGATGTGGCCCCAAACACCTCCCTGGGCAACCCGTTCCAGGCTCTCACCACTCCTATGCTGAAGAACTTCCTCCTCACATCCAGTCTGAATCTCCCCACCTCCAGCTTTGCTCCATTCCCCCTAGTCCTGTCACTACCTGAGAGCCTAAAAAAATCCCTCCCCAGCTTTTTTTAGTCCCCTTCAGATACTGGAAGGCCACAATAAGATCACCTGGGAGCCTCCTTTTCTCCAGACTGAACAGACTCTGTACATGTTGGTCAGATTTTAGAGAAGTAATGAAAATAGTGCACATAGTCTCATTAGCCTTCATTTAGAGCTGTCCATTTCCCCTGGAACTGAAAGCTTCATCCTGGAAATTGACTACTAAAACCAGCATGAGGTGCCTGAATGTGTCCTTTAAATATAGTCTACAAGTGCTCTGCAGTCTGTTGCTCTATCTGAGTTCTGCCTCCTTCTCATGGCCTGGGAAAAGTGGGGAGCTTCCACACCCCTAAAATAATAGGAATAAGAGCTTCATGGTCTTTAGAAGTTTAGCTCAGTTTTGGGTTGTATCTGTTTCAAACTTGCAGATGACTGAAGGCAGGCCCTGAGCTCTATTGTCAAGGCATCAAGTCTCCAGGTGGGTGTTAGCCTTGCCCAGCTGGATTTAATTTGTAGGTTCATAGGCTTTATAAGGTCTCTCTGTGGTTGTTCAGCAGTTCCCTGCCCCCTCCACACTTTGAAATAACCCAGATTAGACTCATCTGTCTGGAAGTTAAGGAATGAAGCTTTGTATTTACAGCTTTGCACAATATACAAGCAGATATTTACAATGTATAACAGATATTTACAGATATATACAGTAAAAAAATGTAGTACAGGAACACCACAGCCCTCCCAGAGATCAGAATCCCTAAGAGGGGTTTTCAAACACCTTTACCTTTCCAGTTTTATCTCACTATCTGTCTTATGTGCCAGATAAGTGAAGGTAGATCAGCCAGGGGGGTTAACAGCAGGAAAGTAGTTAGTGAGGTGACCCAGACCCAACTAAGAATGCAGGGAGAGAGAGCCATGCAGCAGCCAGCATGGCTTAAAGCAGTCTCTTATCTTTGTTTGGGTTCTAACTTTTATGAATTTTTCAGTGATCTACGAGTGAAGTAGAATCAAATTCTGTTTTCCCTTTTCAGCCTATAGTCCAAGTTCTCATTCAAATCCTCCAATTAGTTCGAACTGGCACACTCTCCTATATGTAGAGATAGCTGACCTGATTGAAATTCCTCTAAAATTCAAATGTGCTCATCAGCATGTTGCACAACTCTAAAAATCAAGGTGAAGCGTGCTCTCACTGGTATGAGGGAGATTTTGTTTGCTCTTTAAATTATCACTGGCCATTAAGAAAGCACAGTCTGAGACTGTCATCTTCTTGCACTGTGATGTTCTGCTGAGTGTTATCACAGAAATATTCAGGTTGGAAAAGCCCCTCAGGATCACCAAGTCCAACTGAGAACCCTACTCTGCAAGGTTCACCCTAAACCATATCCCCAAAGCACCATATCCAAATTACTTTTAAGAGTTGGTGTCTCCACCATCTCTCTGGGCAGCCCATTCCAGTGCCTGATCACTCTTGATGGGAATTTTTTTTCCTAATATCTAGTCTAAACCTACCCAGTTGCAGCTTGAGGCCATTCCCTCTTGTTCTATCATTAATTACCTCTGAGAAGAGACCAGCACCAACCTCTCCATAATCTCCTTTCAGGTAGCTGTAGACAGTGACAAGGTCTGCCCTCAGCCTCCTCTTTTTCAAACTGAACAGCCCCAGTTCCTTCAGTCTCTCTAAGATTTATTCTCCAGGTGCCTCTCCAGCTTCTTTGCCCTCCTCTGCACTCACTCTAGCACTGGCTTTCAGCAGCTGGTGTCAGCAGGAAGCAGTTCCTGTAACGAGTCTAGAGTGTGTGGAAGACATCTGCTGTGCTGCACAGAATTTTCTTTGTAATGTATTAAGTGACCAGATTAATTTTACAAGGAGGATGTATGGTTCATGTCATGTTTACCAGCTGGTGTCTGTAATTACTGTAGGTAACACGCAACGTGATGACTGCAGCGTTGAGCTTGCCGCCGGGGGACATTTACAACCTTTCGGTGACTGCTTGTACTGAAAGAGGCAGCAACACTTCCCTGCTTCAGCTTGTGAAACTGGGTAAGAAGTGGTTGTTCCTAAGTTGCCAGCTGGCTTTACTGAAGACTGGGTAAACAGCATCCACAGCCTTTGCCTCATCCTTCAAGCAGGTGTGGTGGTTTTGCAGTTACCTGCCCCCCACCTTTTGAAATAACCCAGGCTAGGACTCAGAAACACTGGAAGTTGATAAATGAAGCTTTATACTTACAGCAATGCACAATATACAAGCAGATATTGACAATGTATAACAGATATTTACAGTGAAAAAGTAATACAGAAACACCACAGCCCTCCCAGAGATCAAAATCCCCAAGAGGGGTAACCAACCACCCCCTACCACCTTTCCCCCCTTCCCCAATCTTATCTCACCACCTGTTGATGCTGCAGATAGGCGGAGGTAGATTGGCCAGGGGGGTTAGTAGGAGGAAAGAAGTTAGTAGAATTATTAAGAATCAGCTATGAAAGACAAAGACAAAGGAACCATGCAAGGAGCAGCCGCAGCCAGAGAGGCCTGAAGCAGTCTGCACTATTATGTTTAGGTTACACTTTTAAAACATTTTTTTCTTTCTTTCTCAGTAAAGCTCTGGGTGAAGTGCCATACTGTGTTTTCCTCTCTCAGCCAATAGTCTAATTTCTCACTCAAATTCTCCCATTAGTTCAAACCAGCACAGCAGGTCACCTTGTCATAGAAGGAGATGAGATTTATTAAGCAGGACCTTCCTTTCACAAACCCATGATGGCTGGCCCTAATTTCTCTATTGTCCTGTAAATTGTGTATTATGACACTTAAGATGATTTGCTCCATGACTTTCCCTGGCACCAAGGTCAGACTGATGGGTCTGTAGTTCCCAGGATCCTCCTTCAAGCCCTTCTTGTAGACAGGCATCACATTTGATAATCTCCAGTCTGTTGGGACCTTCCCAGTTAACCAGGACTGCTGATAAACCATGAAGAGTGGCTTGGTGAACACATCCACCAACCTCTTCAGCACTCTTGGGTGTAACCCATCACGCTCCACAGACCTGTGTGTGTCCAGGTGGTTCAGCAGGTCACTCACCATTAACTTTTTGATTACAGAGGTCTCCTTCTGTTCCCCATCCCTGTTTCAAGGGGCTGGTTATCTAGCAGACAACCAGTCCTGCTGTTAAAGTACCTCAGCCTTCTCCTCATCCTTAGTCACTATGTTTCCCCCTGAACCAATAAAGGCTGAAGATTCTCCCTAGTCCTCCTTTTGTTAATATATTTCTAGGAGCATACTTATTAGCTTCTATGGCAATAGCTAGATTGAGTTCTAGTTGGGCTTTGTAACTCCTCATTGTCTCCCTTGAACAGTTTCACTGTGTCCTTGTAGTCCTCCTCAAAGGCCCATCCCCTTTCCCTAAAGGGGGCCACGAACTCTCCTTTTATTCAGCCAGGCCTTCCTAGCCTCCAGCCCATCACTCAGGACACAGGGACAGCCTGTTCCTGTGCTTTAAAGATTTGCTTCTTGAAAAGTGCCCAGCCAGGATGGCCTCCCAAAGACACTGCTACTCAGTCTCCTGAATGTGCCAAAGTCTGCTCTTCTGAAGTCTAAGGCGGCTGTTCTGCTAAACCTCCTCCTTACTTCTCTGGGAATCAAAAACTCTAATATTTCATGATCATTAAGCCCAGGTTGGCCTCCTATTATAACACCTCCTACAAGTGCTTCTCTGTTAACAAGCAGCAGGTTCAGGGGGGCACCCTCTCTAGTCAGCTCTTTCACCAGCTGCATGAGGAAGTTATCTTCCACACACTCCAACAACCTCTGGCACTGTTCCCAGACCACATCTGGGAAGTTGAAGCCTGCCACAAAAGGAAGAGGTAGCAATCATGAAGCCTCTCCCAACTGCTTATAGAGTATTTCATCAGTTTCAACATCCTGACTGTGTGGTGCATTACAAGCTCCCACCAAGATATCTGTCCTGTTGGCCTTCCACTTGGTTCTTACCCATAAACACTCAACTCTGTCATCTCCATCATTAAGCTGTAGACATTCACATCACTGCCTGACACAGAGGGCCATGCCACTGCTTTGACTTCCTTGCCCATCTCTTCTGAAATGGTGGTGGTAGCTGTGAATTGCATCACTCCAGTCATGCAAGTTGTCCCACCACTATTCCATGATGGCAGCTACATCACAGTTTTCTCATGGCACAATGGCCTCCAGTCACTCCTGCTTGTTGCCCTTGCTGTGTGCATTGCTTTAGATACACAGTATGGTATGTTTTGATACGTCACTTCTGAGTGTAAGAGGAGGTTTTGTTTGTTTTATTTTTTCTTTGTGCTGTTTGCTCTTTGAATAGACAATAGTTAAAATATTTTACCAGATGTTCTCCTTCTCTCTGTTTCTGAGGAAGCAATGGGAGTTGTGATTAGCAGTAGTAGGAACTGAGTCTAAGTGACAGACAACTCAGCACTTGGCAGTCACTTAAGCACTCCTGCCAAATGTTCTTCCCTCCATGATGTGTGCTTCATCCTGGCAATGTTCCACTTGCAGAAAAAATCAAGCCATTTGCTGGAGGAAGACAGAAGATTTGCTGGGGATGATGCCCAGATGCAAAGCCCATCTTTTAATTGAGGCCATTTTCTACCTGGAGTAAGGGATGGAATGTGTTTCTGAATGGAAGAGCAGCTAGATGGGTGTTATCAAGGGACAGGGATGCTTTCCTGTGTGGTCCTGGGCCAACATGCACACAGCAATTCCTGTGAGACAGAAGAAGCCACAGCCCTGCCCAACTGACTCCCTAATGCCAGTATCATCTTGGCAGCCTGCAGCTCTAGAACACTGATCTGATTGTCTGAGCATCAGATACATCTCCAAAATGTCTATAACCACTTGAGCAAGTCCTTTGTGCCAAGGTTTTGGTGGTGGATCTTACACATCATGTCAAGGCTCTTGTGACAGCATTTCACAGAAGCATTCAATCGTAGAATGGTTTGGATTGGAAAGGACACCCCCACAGTCCAATCCTTCTGCAGTAAGCAGAGACATCCTATGTCCAGAGCTCTGTTGCCCAGAGCTCTGTCAGGTCTGAGACTCACAAATTCTTTGTGAAGGTTAAAAATAAGAGCAAAATGCTGTTGTACAGATCCTGGACTGGGGTCATTGTTTGAGAATGACAACTTTCATTGAACATCCAGAGATTAGGAGATCTGAAAACTCTGGAAACAGTTTGGGAATGTACAGCCCAAACTTAGCACTCTCTGAAGGCAGACCAAATGAGCCTGGGGTGCCTGAGGCATTGGAAGCTGGGGATTGCCAGTACCCCCTGTGTGAAGTCTTCAGTATGAAACTGGGATCAGGCCTTGGTCTTTAAATTTTCTGTGGTAAAAAGTTGTGTCTTACCTTAATACCCTGTCTGGGCTTTTTTGTTCCTTCCTCTGCTGTCCTGTTTTCCTGTGCTTTCCATACTCCAGGTCAGTTCAGGCACATTTGCAATTTGGCCACTGCCTGCTCAGCCCTGGGATCTGGAGATAGAGTTGATCCTGGAGGTGGCAGCTGAGGCTAGATCCTGTGGGACCAGAGGCACTGGGTACAAATCCCCATACATGTTTCATGTTGTCTTTCATGCCACCACTCTCAAGAGGCCCTTCTTATCCCTCCTATAGTGAGCAATTTTCTCTTGTATATGCTTGCCCCCTGTGTGCTTATCTGGTACAACTGCAGTGAAAATCAAAGCACTGATTTGAAGACCCCTGGGATCTGCATGTACGCCTTCAACTTCCCTAATATCTGCTGGGAATACAATCCAGCAGAAAGGGAGCAGTCCTGGTGTGTGGAGGATAACTTCCTGACACAGCTGGTGAACAAGCCACCTAGGGAAGGGGCCCTACTGAATCCGATGTTTGTGATCAAAGGAAGACTTTGAGCTGATGCATCAGTTGGAGGCCAGCTGGGGCACAGCGATCATGGAATGGTAGAGTTCTTGATTGTTGGAGAAGTGAAGAGTGGGTGGGTCAGCAGAACTGGCACCATGGACTTCCAGCTGGCAGATTTTGGCCTGTTTTGGGGACTGGTCAGCAGTGTCCCTTGGGTGTCAGTCCTGAGAGGCCAAGAACTCCAGGAAGGCTAGACACTGCTCAAGAAGAAAGTCTTAAAGGCACAAGAAGTGCCCAGCCCCATGTGTTGGAAGGGCAGGGAATTTATCTCAGCCTTTAGCAGCAGGAGCAGCTGTTCACTGGGTAGCCACTCCCCTGAGCTGGAATATGGGGGTGGGAAGCAGAATGAAGAGATTTTTAGAGAACTGCTGCACCAATTAGACATACATCTATGGGGCTGGATGGCATACTCTCAAGGGTACTGAGTGAACTGGCTGAAGCACTCACTAAGTCACTTCCCATCATTTACCAGCAGTTCTGGCTAACTGGGGAGGTCCCAATTGACTGGAGATTAGCAAATGTGATGCCTGTCTACAGGAATAGCTGGGAGAAAGGATCTGAGGAACTACAGACCTGTTAGTCTGACCTCAGTGCTGGGGAAGGACATATGGAGCAGATTGCTTCAAAGGCCATTATACAGGGGCCACTGCTCTCCCAATCCTGGGGTCCATGGGCAGTGAGTTCACCCTAGAGATGACAGAGCCCATCTGTGTTTCACAGTGTCTCTGGTGCCATCACTCTCAGGTGAGCCTCCATATACCTCCTATCACAGAGCTGTCTCCTTACCAGACCCCTGTATGTGTTTTGCCTATCATGCACTCCTCTAGCACAACAACAATGAAAATCAAAGCAATGATTTGAAGACCCCTGTGATCTGGACCACTGCATTCACTGAGGAGAGAAAATTCCTGCAGCTAACTGATCCAGTTAAATTTCAGCCTGGGGATGGAAAAAACAACCAACCAACCAAACAAAAAAAACCCAAAAAAACAAACCCACAAGATTTGTTTTTCTTTAAGTGCTAATTGGCTATTTTCTCCACTGCAGTTAAGTGAACCTTGATGGCCTTTATTTGTGGGAAGCTGGGGCAGGCCTTGTGAAGAAAAGCTTTCTCAGGCCAAATGTGTTGCTAACAGGTGGACATCCACCTTCTCTCAAAAGAGTTCCTGCTAAGATCATTCTATTAACAGAGTGCTGATCATCCCCAAACAAGGACTCTGCTGAAAAGGGAAGTGACTCTCTGACTCTCCAAATAGAGAACTGCTTAAAGAGAAAAGAAACCCCAAAACATTTCATCATCTTCCTATTTTGCAGTGGTAGTTTATCATCATGAGAGGCAGAGCTTTTCACTGACAGGCTTTATCTGAAGGAAATGAAAGATAGAACAGCACCAGGCATTGCTTTCATTTTTGTTCGAGGCTTCCTCTTGTCAGTTGTCTGGAAGCTTATAGATAAGACTAATAAAAGATTCTCTCTTAACCAGAACCAGCTCCTCCAAAATCACTGTTTGCTGTCAACAAAACCCAGACCTCTGTGACTCTGCTATGGGTGGAAGAAGGTGTGGCTGATTTTTTTGAAGTCTACTGCCAGCAGGCTGGATCTGGTCAGGAAATACAAGTCCAGGTATGAAAGCATCTCTTCTTCTGTTTATGCTCTTCATCTCTCAGACTTCATCTTTCTGGTTTGGTATCTGCTGCTCAGCATTTGGGTATAAAGCCAAATGATATTTTATGCTCCATATACAGGTTATATAATTAAACCAAATGTGTTAATGTGGTTCAGAATAAAACCGCTAAAAGCTGAACTACTAAAGCACTTCAAATACTAAAGCATTTTATTGTTTTGCGATATTGAAATTGGCTTCTGTCTTACTGGTGTGATAGCTGGGCAGAACCTCTTTGCATCCAGCAGTGTCAGTCTTTGGCTACTCATGAAACTGTCTCTAATACACTGTACCAAAGCTGAAAGGCCACAAAAGAGTGGATGGGAGGGCAGAAATGGCCAAATAGCTTCATAAAGAATGGGGGAAATAGACATATTTAGATGCCATCCAATCTTTTGTGCAGCCTTTCCCTATTTCCGGCTTTTACTGTATTGCTGATTTTAAGAACTGTTAACTGAAAGTCAGTAGGACCTTCACTGCTGTTCAGAGAGTGTTGTGCTGCAAACATTGCTGCTTCTCCTGCATTTTGTCTCTCGGGTCTTTGAGAACCACCAGCCTCACAAGTGAACCTCCTTTCCTCTCTGTCCAGTTGGGTACCTGTGCTCAAAAGCTACCCAAATACCTGAGTGTTTACATTGGTAGTGCTGTTCAGCAAAGAATAGAGTAGAATAGAATAGAGTAGAATAGAATAGAGTAGAATAGAGTAGAATAGAATAGAATAGAGTAGAATAGAATAGAATAGAATAGAATAGAATAGAATAGAATAGAATAGAATAGAATAGAATAGAATAGAATAGGCCAGGTTGGAAGAGACCTCCAAGATCATCCAGTCCAACCTATCACCCAGCCCTATCCAATGGCACTCAGTGCTCCATTCAGTCTTTTCTTGAACACCTCCAGGGATGGTGACTCCAGCACCTCTCTGAGCAGCCCATTCCAATGCCAATTGCTCCCTCTGTGAAGACCTTCTTCCTAATACACAGCCTATACCTCTGTCCCCTTGTCCTGTTGCTGAACAGAGCAGTAGTGGGTTTAGTTCCTTGACTCTTAATGCTCTGCAACACATGAGCTTTACTTTTCGGTTTAGCTGAAGAGTCAATCAGTGGTTACATGCCATGAAACGTCACTCTCTCATGTGGACTGTCACACATAATGGAGAATCATTCAGCAACAAGTAAAAAACCAACCAACTCAGACATTACTGTTATGGTTTGAGGCTGGGTGCCTGTAAGAACCATAAAGCTGAAGGCCTCCAGAGGCTAGGCAGGTCCAGGAGGTGGACCAGAAAGTGTAATTTTTTTGTTATTTCATTCCCATAAATCCTGCATCCCTATAAAACTGGCTGCAGAGTTGATTTCTGACCCTTTTTTCCCCCTCTGCTCCCTTATCTCCCGTATGGTATGGGAGCGGGGTTTTGTTCTTGAGCATCCTGTTAGCAGCCTGGGCAAAGCTGAATTTCTATCTGCATCATTTCAGGTTGGGGAGGGAGCAGAAAGCAGGGAGGCATGGGCAGCGGGAGACATTTGAGGCATGGGGGTTTAGCCTGCTTTAGAAGGAGGTCTGTGTGAAGCTTTGGCCTAAGGTGGGTTTTTGGTGAACTGTGGACAAGGTGGCCTATGAATTGTGTGTACTTGTGGTGGTTCAGCAGTTCCCCGTCCCATCCCCCCACACACACTTTGAAATAACCCTGGCTAGGACTCAGTCAGCTGGAAGTTAAGGAAATGAAGATTTATATTTACAGCTTTGCACAATATACAAGCAGATATTTACATATATAACAAGTATTAGATATTTACAGATATTATATATTTACAATATATAACAGATATTTACAGATATATACAATGAAAAGGTAGTACAGAAACACCACAGCCCTCCCAGAGATCGAAGTCCCTAAGAGGGGTTTCCAACCACCCTACCACCTTCTCCCCTTCCCAATCTTGTCTCACCATCTGTCTTATGCACTGGATAAGTGAAGGTCAGGGCCAGGGGGATTAGCAGCAGGAAAGTAGTTAGTGAAATTATTCAGCTAAGAAGGCAGGGAGTGAGACACATGCATCAGCAGCCACAGCACAAAGCAATATGTCTTATCTTTTGTTTGGCTTCTAATTTTATAAATTTTTCAGTAACCTATGAGTGAAGTCGAATCAAACTTTGTTTTCCTTTCTCAGCCTTTAGTCTAATTTCTCCTTCAAATCCTCCAATTAGTTCAAACCAGCACAGTACTTTATATGCTTTTATGCTGTTGCATGTGGTTATAAATAGTGTTTCCAGTTCTACCCAGTCCAGAGTGGAGTGGTTTTCTTTATCTCCTTTGAAAAGAGTGAAAAAGCTTGTCTTGCTCCTTACACCAGGACAATCAGTTGTCACAAAGGAGGTGTATACACCTGAATCCTTTGTATGACTAGTATGAATTATTTGTTTTTTAAAAATAATAATTTAGAAGGCTACTTACTAAAGAAAGAAAGCAAAAAAAAGTTTAAGTGCACTTCAATCTTTTGGATAGTTTAGAGTCCAAATCTAGATTCCTGCCTTTTTTCCACAGGGAATAGGTAAGGATCATTAAGTCATTATCTGCTTATCAGAGATTCAAAGTCATGATGTAATCAGGTGAGGGAGGTTGGCATAGGATTTACAGCTCTAGCACAGAGCAGATTTGTTTTAAGAACATCAGGAAGAGACTGCTCCATTTGGCAGAAGCTTCAGTGAGTGTCTCATTTGTTGACATGAGCATCTGGTTCTGGGAAATGCACAGATTGTCAGCTCACTTCTCATTAGATGTGTCACTCTTTTCTGTCTTTATAAGAAAAGGGGGAAGGTTCCCTTTTAAACTGTGAAAAGGATGTGGTTTTTTTTTCCATTAGACTGGTGAAAATACTTTGCTTGTGATTCTCCATGCTAATTACATGAACATTTTTGTCCCTTTCTTCCATTTGTGAATCAGCAAAATACAAAGCAGCAGCTTTCTGGGTTTGAACCTCTTGGATCTAGGTTGATTCATTTAAATTTCCCAGAGGAAAAATGGAAAACATCCAAGCAAGTCTAACTGCCAAACCATGGCTCCTCCTTTTAGCTCAGTGAACAAAAGTCTTCTCCTTTACACTCATGTACATGTGCTTTCATTTACATAATGTACCTCAGAATGGCACTACAAGGAACCCTTTGCTAGCCTAAGAAGCTAGAAGATGGACAACGGTCCCAAAGCTTGAGACTTATTACAGCACTCCCTATCTGGAGTGAGTTCATTGATACAACTTCTCCTTGTTCACTTTCTAAACCACTGTCTCAGTGTCTCTGTCTTCACATCTACAACTCACCCTCAGTTCTGCAAGAAAGTATGAAGAAGCCTCTGGGGAACTTAAGGAGCTATATCTTTAAGTCAGTGTGGATTTCATATTTGTTTGCTTTTCTTGCATCAGCATCTTGAAAAACACAGGGACATAGTGATTAAATCATGGTGTAAACGTGTTATTTGAAGGAGCTTCTGCTAGGTAGCAAAAATATGGTATGTGATGTCCAGTCGCAGTTATTACCCAAAGGCTTTGCTCTAGCTTTGTTTTTCACCTTGGCCACCCAAAGGGCTCCGCAGAGGCAGAGGTGACAAGTGTTCATATGAGGGTGCAGAGGCTGACTGTCTTGACTGTGCTTTGAATAAAATAACTTAGTTTTCCTTTTCACTGTATGACTTCATTGGTGTCAAATTAATAACCAGCTCTGAATTATTAATATTATGTTCTGTATGAATTTTATTTGTATTATTAATATTTTTAAAACTGGGGAAATTCCCTGAGATTCTTTGGATCTTCGGTTGACAGGAAGCCCTAAGAGGCACCCTCCTACCCCTCTGCAAGGTCTCATGGGGCTCCCTGGAGTGTTCTGGGCTGCCCCTGCTGCTGTTCTCACTCCCATTCCTCTCCTCTCTTCTCCCAGACTGCCAGGCTACTTGCCTGTTCTCAGGGGCAAGCCCTGGTTCCCTTCTCTGGGTTTCTTTCACCAGATCTGCCTTTGCCTGCTCAGATATACTGATGGAGAACAGAGTGTTGATTTGTGCTTCTGTGATTCCAGGAGAGGCAAACTTTTGTGTGTGTTTCCCTATGCTGCAGGAACCTGTCACTGTCTCTTCACATGTAGTGACCATTTCCAGCCTAACTCCTGCCACTTCCTACAACTGCAGTGTGACCACCTTCAGCCACAACAGCCCCAGCGTTCCCACTTTCATTGCTGTTTCCACCATGGGTAAGCAATCCTTCCCTGCTTTCTTCTTCCTCTTTCAGCTGCAACATCTGTTTCTTCTTGCTTTTTAAAGCTGCTTTTGTTAATGCTGGCTCCAGGGTGGTTTGTATCATGGAAAGGCTGCCAGATGTGGATGGGATAAGGAAGAAACTTTTAAAAGTCCTTAGGAAAATCTCTACTCAGGGTCTGAGTTGGAAAATATGAACTAGAGGCTCAATTTTCTACTGGGTTTTAGAAACTGGGGACTTAGTTTGTTGATGTCAAGGCTGAGCATCATGGTACTGCTTGATGATTTGTGGAGGAAAAAGAAAGTATTTTCAGCCAAGACCAAGAAAAACAAAAATCACATTTATAAGCTGCTAAGGAATGAAAAAACAAAACACTTTTCTACTTTCAGTGGAAAAGTGGAGATAGAGTCAGAGAATCTTGAGGAATCACTCTGAAGGGGTAGCTCCTGATGCTGAGCATTCATTCAGAATGATGAATGTCATCTCTCCCTAGTTAGGGAGCTTTAACCAGCTTTAATCATTGGTCCTGTAGCTCACACACCACTCCATGCTGGAATGCAGTGGCTGGCACTTAGCTATAAAATCTCCATGCTTTGTAAACTCCAAAAAAAGCTTATCCAAACTACTATGGATGTAAAGTTATCTGAGGAAGCAAAGCAGAGAGAGTTTCCCTACAGAAACAGGATTATCTAGCCTCGTAATGGTACAGTCAATAAGCATGGCACATGGAACAAAAATATATCAAGGCACTGTTACTGAGAGTTGATTCCAGCTCTTATTTAAAACAGTGTTTTGTTATTGCCAAAGTGATTCAGTCAGTTTCAACCCATTATATCACAGAGTCTCAGCCTGTTCTTCTGCTTTTGGTTCAGAAAATGTATTGATTATTCAGAGAAAAATAAAAACAACAACAAAAAAAAAACCCTGCCAGCACTTCTGCATTGAGTAACCAAGAGTCTGTTTGTATGTACAGTCACTGAGATGAACCCCAACGTAGTGGTAATCTCTGTGTTAGCCATCCTGAGTATCCTTCTGATTGGACTGCTACTGGTGACTCTTGTTGTGCTTAGGAGAAAACATCTCCAAATGGCCAGGTAAGTCCAGATCTATGCTAATTCCAACAAACCAACAGATGGTGCTTTAGGTGCTTTAGGTGCTTTAGGTGCTTGTGATCAGGATGCCTTCAAAATCATTGGCTTGCTGCTGTTTAGGAGTAGCACATCTCCCTCTATTTACTTTCATTGCAGACCTCAGCTACGAGCCTCAAGCTCTGTCTCATTTTCAGCTTTGCAGGACTGGGCCTGTAAGAAATGCAACCACTTAAAAAGGGTTATGTCAGGAACCTGAATGATAATTGGGCTCTGAGGTAACTGGGCATGAGCAAGACATCAAGATGCTTTGCAGATCACTCGTAGAGCAGGAGATTTTCCATATCAACACAGAAGTTCATCAGGGGCAGGGTGATGCTGCATTTCAGAAGCTATGTAAGGCCTGAGCCCTGGCAACCAAATCCCTAAGATGAGGGGGGATGTGCCCAGGACCTTAAGAGTCTCTCTCTAGAGCATTTGTGAGTCTGCACCCAAATTGTGGTTTTCCAGTTGTCCAAACTGCATTTATATGAGTGTGGTGGTTCAGCAGTTCCCCCCCCCACACTTTGAAATAACACAGGCTAGACTCAGTCATCTGGAAGTTAAGTAAATGAAGCTTTATATTTACAGCTTTGCACAATATACAAGCAGATATTTACAATATATAACAGATATTTACAGAAATATACAGTAAAAAGGTAATACAGAAACACCACAGCCTTCCCAGAGACCAGAATCCCTAAGAGGGGTTTCTAACCACCCTACCACCTTCCCCCACTTCCCAACCTTATCTCACTATCTGTCTTATGTGCCAGGTAAGTGACGGTAGATCGGCCAGGGGGGTTAGCAGCAGGAAAGTATTTACCCAAATCCAGCTAGGAAGGCAGGGAGAGAGATGCAGCAGCAGCTGCAGCACAAAGTAGTCGATCTCATCTTTGTTTTGACTCTAACATTATACCATTTCAGTAAGCGAAGGAGTGGAGGAGACACTGGAATGTTTTCCTTTCTCAGTCAATAGTCTAATTTCTCATTCAAATCCTCCAGTTAGTTCAAACCAGAACAAGGAGCTTCCTTCCTATGGAAACTGCAGCTTTAGAAAGAGCATATGGGCTCACCTAGAGTTTGTCCATCTATTCAGTCAGGATGCAGCAAAATATACACTGAGACCCACAAATCCAGAAAGGGTCCCATGTCCTCCTATTCACCTATAACATTAATGAATTAAATATACTGTGCCATGGAGAAGAAAGGAAAAACTATCTTGTAGGAATAAACCTTTTTGAACACGATCTGTGGTTCCCTCAGCTGTCTGCACCAATTATTTGTACCTTGAATACTGAAATTCATCTCCTTTTTTTCCTGGTAGTCTTACCTGTAACAGTTCTCTGGATTATATTACGGCTTGAGGGAACTGTGGAAGCCTTTCCAAACCCTCAACATGTGGTTCATCTCCTGGTTTTGCAATTGTAAAGGAGTCCTCATCCTTTTATAATCTCTGTAATATATTTTGTATTCCCTTACTGCTTTCTGTCAAGAAAGGAAATTATTGAATGTAAAAATATTACGTGAAGAATCTTGCACTTGGCTACTTACTAGACACTGCATTTTATGTGTTGTGTCTTGACTATGTATTTCATGCAACAAATTAAACACATCACACACATTTTCCAGGCTGTCTTTCAATGAACACAGCGTACTTTGTTCCTTTTCCATGTAATTGGCTCTGCAAAAGTCACAGATAAGTTAATTCTCTTTCCCATTTAATTACTGTGTAGGCAGCCCAAGCAAAGCCTTTTTGTTTTTTCTTCATCACTGCTTCTGGTCAAAGTAGATAAAAACCACAGAAGGAAATAACATTTTTTTTTCAAAAACAAAATCCAGTAAGGATCTGCAAGCAATTATTTGCTTAAATAAAAGGATCAAAATTAGTCCAGGGAGTTTATCATTTGTAGCTGAAAATAGTGGCATTGTGTTCTGTTATTATTCAGGAAATGCAGGTGTTTCCCACAACTATTTTGTGAACTCAAAATAACCATATTCCCATCAAATACAGACAGCTACATGCTGGCAATGTGAGCATTTACTATGGAAAGGTAGATACTAGCATATAGAATAGAGTAAAGTAGAGTAGAGTAGAGTAGACTAGACTAGACTAGAATAGAATAGAATAGAATAGAAGCAGCCAGGTTGGAAGAGACCTCCAAGATCATCCAGTCCAACCTAGCACCCAGCCCTAGCCAATGGCACTAAGTTTTTTGTGTTTTTTTGGGTTTTTTTGTGCAACCCAACAACCACCTAGGTATTCAGGTTCCTATTTAACAGGTGCCACAGTTTAATCATATTTTACAAAGTAAGCATTGTTGTATGCTTACTGTTGCCATTACACACTCTGTGTAGCTAGGCATGTAGTATGGTCTCACCTTCAAAATGGTGTACAAGCTTAACAGGTTGACTTCACCTGACTTAGACATCCAGAAATCAGCAGATAAGACCTAAACTTGCTGCCTGAGCTCCTTTCTGTAGTTAGTGGAGAACAAGAAGTATTTCCTGAAAAAGACACTTGAGACAGATGTCATGAATCACTTTCTGAAGGAAACTCTACTGATTATGTATAGGAACTAGACTAATAGCTTCACCATCTCATTTAGAGATGGCTAAAATGAGATAAGATGAATTCCATGCATTTGAACTCTATCAGTCCTGGATAAGTAACCTGAATTAGAAGAGGGCAGAAGTGGCCAATAATTAGAAGAGGCTAACAATTAGAAGAGGATGTCCCTGCTCACTGCTGGGGTGGTTGGGCTTGATGACCTTTGGAGGTCCCTTATGACCCAAACCATTTCATGATTCAATGATTTCTTGATTTGGAGGAGTACATTAAAGGATTTCAGTTCTGCGTATCACATATTGTCTCAGACCTACTGACAGATGTGAGTTTTCAGCCCTTCTCTAGAACTCCCAGAGTTCCCTTAAATCAATGTGATTGCAAGGGTTGTGAATCCAAAAAAATGGTAACTATGTACCCAATGGTCTTCCTGAAACAGGGAATGTGGGGCTGGAACCTTCGTCAATTTTGCATCTTTAGAGAGAGATGGAAAGCTTCCCTATAATTGGTGAGTGTTTGAAGCAAAGATTTTCTTTTTTTTTTTTTCCCACCTCTGCTTCTTTGGAAAATATGATCTTTCATCACAGGTGCCTATTTTTTATCTCTTTGCTGTCCCTCTTTAAGACAGAATTACTACACCTAAAGTTAGGACTTTATTTCTTGAATGATGACTCAAGACTGTGTGTCACCTACTGTTTTTAGTAGGGAATGATGTATGTGCATGTCAACCAAGTTGTAAAGAGATTTTTTTTTTTGGAGGATGTTTGGGTTTTCCTTTCTCTTACAGACTTCTTTTTAAAAATAATACAAGTGTAGAAACTTGATCTGTTAGCACTTGCATAGAGACATATTTCACCCAGAATAAATCTTGACTGTAGATGACCAATTAGCAACTTCATGCAGTATCATTAATCTTTCCTTGCACTGCAAGACATGGTCAAGCCAATTAGAAAATTTGCTGTAACTTAATGCTATTAAAAACACTCAAGAAAAAAAAATAAAGTATTCTTGCTAGCCTAGAAAACCACATATAACAGTTGCAAGCACTGAGTATAGACTCTAAATCAACATAGGCACTATCAGCTGAAGAGAAGTAGTGGAACAAAGAAAGTTGGTAGCATTAGGTTTTACAGAAGCAAAAGAGCTGTGGGAGCTCACTGATGAGCACCAGTGTGGTCATTTCCATTCCTATTTTGATTATCAAATGGGTGCTAATAACCATCCCAAAATTTATGGTTCTTTCAATGACAATCTCTGTCTCCAAAGCCAGGTTCAAATGCAGATATTCAAGAGCTTGCTGTCAGCCCCATTCCAGTATGTAGGAAAAGGGAACTATGCCCCTTGGTTTCATATCCATGGCCAGCTTTGTTGGCAGCCAGGAAGTTGGAAAGAGGAGTTGATGCTCAGGGAACTGCTTCCATGATCTCATAGGACACAGCCTGCCAGCAAGGACAGGATTAAGCCACCACAAGGGGGCTTTTGCTAGGAGGCATGGAAACTGAACTAACAAGCCCAGCAAATCTTGTCCATACCTCACTGCTGCTAATTACTGGATACTAAACAAGTTCCATTTGCCTGGTTTAGCTTTAAGAGCAGCCAGCCCTATGAAATGCAAAGTAATCTCTCTTTCAGCTTCTCTTGTTGGACTGTATTAATGTCAAAGAAGGCAGATCAAACGCTCCTGTTAATTAAGTACCCAGGCTTGAATGAAATGATTAAACGAGCAACAGATGTTATTAAAACCACAATGTGCTGCTTTGTATGGGAAAGGATGTTATTAGGTTTGAATGTGGAAGTGAAGGTTCTTGTTGCTTGATTTACTATATGTGTATGTGTGTGTACATGTGTGTATCTATATGAATATATGTATACATGGTATGACTGGAATTTGTCTGTGATACAGATGTTCTGATATTCACAGGGTCACTTGCAGGAGCAAAGGTGTGAGGTTATCATAGTTGTACATGGTAAAAACAAACGATGTCTGCCCTAAGATACCTCAGAATGTCAGAAAACAGACTTAACACCACCTGTGTATTGGCCATAAAACTGTGGACAAAACTTTCAAATGCATTTTGCTCTGAAAACCTGGCAGATTTAGAGTAGCAGGCTCAAGTCAAACTCATAGAAGACATAGTTTGATCATATAGTGGAAAATCCTGCACAGAGTGTCAGCTTGAGGAGCGACAATTCTATGGGTTCTAATAATATTCTTATGAAGCAAGCAAGAGGAAACTTTTGTGGATTTATCTGATTTTTTTTAAAACAGAATTTGCTGATCTCCTGATTTCTGTTTGTCATACTAACTCTCCTCACTTTTTCATCTTTATGTATGTTATTTTATTAATGCTCACAGGCGTAGAAGTGTATTTGCTTTCCTAACTCTGCTACCCTCATGCCTTTGGACTGATTATCTTTTGGCATTTTATATTAATCCTTGGTAAGTGATTTACTTGTTTCTCCATATGCAGTGTGTCAACAGTGTTAATTTCTATTCCATTAAAGATGTCTGATACAATTGTTTTTCAAGTGGGTCAAAGCTTTTGAAGAAGTAATTATCTTGCTCTTGAACATGGATTGGAGAGGATGTGGGTATCAAAGTATTTGCTACCCTGCTCCATCTGTCTATGCTCCAACCCATTTTAGCATTAAAAATCTAATCTTAGAGTGGCCATCATATTCATCTCATTGCTCTCTGAAGTTTTAGCCACTTGGTTACATAGTCCTGGCTTCTTCTGTCCCAGTTATTCATCTATTTGTTGCCTCAAACTGCTGCCTGCTGCTGCTGCTTAGCTGTTACTAAAATTGCTTGATTGTGCCCCACCTGTTTGGTATGTAATGTCAAATACCTTAGTTTTTTAATGTGCAGTTATGCTCTCATGACATCAGTAAAAGTTTTGCTGTGGAAAGCATCAACTTCTTCAGAATCAATTTGAGCCAAAAGCGCAGAAGTGTGGGGGAAAATGGGGTCACTGTCAGCGCATCTCTCTGTGTATTTTTAAGAGTTTGGTCTGGAAATAATTTATAAAGACTTAGTGAATGACTGATTTTTATTTTTCAAGACACTTAACCAACAAATACACAGGGTCTGCTTAGAACTAGAACAGTTTTACAAACTGTTTTAAAAAAAATCACTATAGTTGGCTGTGATCTAAAATTGCTCAAATATAAAAGAATATGTAAAAGTAACCAAAGTTTCCAACGGTTGGAGTCCAAACTACAGTGGTTTACAAAAATGTCATATCAAACTTAAGATTTATTTTTGACCAAACATTGTCCCTGGTGTTAATTTATGGTACCAAAGCCCTGGCAGGTAGTCACTTCTGAGACTCATTTTCTCTTGGGTCACATTGAGTCTGAAGAAAAACATACCCAGACTTTAAGTGGGACCAGGAATGAGTGGGTTTATGTAACTAAAGGGGGCTTTTAAGCTTGGAGAGGAGGAGACTAAGGGGTGACCTCGTTAATGCTTATAAATATGTAAGAGGTGAATGTCAGGAGGATGGAGCCAGCCTCTTCTCGGTGATGCCCAGTGACAAGACGAGGGGCAATGGGTGCCCCTTGAGGCATAGGAGGTTCCATGTGAACCTGAGGACGAATTTTTTTCCCTGTGAGGGTGACAGAGCACTGAAATATGCTGCCCAGGGAGGCTGTGGAGTCTCCCTCTCTGGAGATATGCACCCAGATGGTTCTTAAATTCCAGTGTGATCTGGTATAGGTGATCCTGCTCTGGCAGCGGGGCTGGACCAGATGATCTTTCAAGGTCCCTTTCAGCCCTTGAAATTCCATGATGCTATGACATTTTCCGCTAGACAAGGTTTCTCAAAGCCTCATCCAACCTGGTCTTAAACACTTCCAGGGATAAGGTGCCCACAACTTCTCCGGGCAGCCCATTCTAGTGCCTCACCATCCTTATAGTAATGAACTACCTAATGTCTAAATAGATCACGTAGGGTCTGTTGGAAAATAGATTCAAGTGTGACCAGGAATGAGTGGGTTTATGTAACTAATGTCCACTTCTTCTTCCTTGAAAATAAAGGCATATTCTACACACGCTCAGCTGAAGAGCAGAGGGAAGTCTTCCACATCTCTTTAAGGCTCATCTTATATTGACTGTAACTTGTCTGATGTGAGCTCAATAATTGTAGTTGCTGCACAGTGATGGTGTGCCAGACAAGGAGGTCATTATAGGGGAGGTGTCTCTCTTGACTCTCTTTAGAAGCCTAAGGTGGAAACTGCCAATGGCACTGCTGAAGAAACAATCTCCTTCTTTTGCCTCTTTGCCCTCATTCTGTTTGGCATGCATTAATGTGCATAGAATCATAGAATGGTTTAGGCTGGAAGAGACCTCAAAGATCACCCAGTTCCAACCCCCCTGTGCCATAGGCAGGGACACCTCCCACTAGATCAGGTCGCTCAAGTCCTCATCCAGCCTGGCCTTGAACATCTCCAGGAAGGGAGCAGCCACAACCTCCCCGGGCAACCTGTTCCAGTGTCTCACCACTCTCACTGTAAAGAACTTCCTCCTAACATCCTGTTTAAATCTCCCCTCTACCAGTTTAAACCCATTCCCCCTCGTCCTGTCATTACAAGACCTTGTGAATAGTCCCTCCCCAGCCCTCCTGTAGGCCCCCTTCAGATATTGGAGGGAATTAACTCACCTTTCTTCAGAGGTTTCCTCTTCAATCAAGCCATCTAGTTTAGTTCAGATGGCCAGTTTTAAAGGAGATGAAGGTGAATGAGATGAGATTAATCCCTCTCTTGATGGTTTAATCTGTAAGGTAAAGGAAGAATGGATTAGACACCAGCTTCAGGTGTCTTTGTTTTGCACACAACTTGTTTTAAAACATTTATGCACATTCAGGGAACAGCTGCAGTGCAATGAAACACCTCTTGAGACTATCAAAGCACAAGAAATTGTTACTGAGAAATGGATGTCAATCATTTGTTTTGTGGCCTCTTGAAGTGTTCCTCTGAGAAATGTTCTTAGAAGCATTTTCATCACAAACATAATTTCAATGTTTTTTTGTTGGTTTGGTTTTTTTTTTTTTTTGGACATTAATTTGGTGTGCCTGAGATTTAAAGGTCTGTAACAGTCACAGAGGATAGAAAAGACATATTTTGAATAATTTAGGGTAATTAATTTTAAGTTTTAATTAGAAAAAAAAATCTTTGAAGATGCAGAATAAATACTGCTGGGCTGTGTGTGTAGTGCACATCAGTGTGCCCCTACCGCACAGGTAGTCTCTGTATAGATAACCTACTAGGCTGAAGAGGTTTCTACTACTTGCAAATTAAAGCTTTGCTTTAGCTCTTGTTAACTCTGCAGGCAAAGCTCCACCTCTTACTAGAAATATACTTCAGGGAGATAAAATTACTACAAGCTGTGCCAAAACCTGAACTTTCAGTAAAACTTAATCATAGAAATAAATAACTTAGGGGATTAAAAAAAAAAAACAACCAATTTCACTTCTAAACATACCAGGGTAGAAAAAATAAAGATACTTATTTTTTCATGTTGTTTTTTTTTTTTTCTTGTGTATTTTTATTGTTTTGAAATAGAGTCTTCAGCTTTAATTTGCTATTTTGTGGTGGTTTAGCAGTTATCTGCCCCCCAACACGTTTTGAAATAACCCAGGCTAGGACTCAGTTGGCTGGAAGTTAAGGAATGAAGCTTTATATTTACAGCTTTGCACAATATACAAGCAGATATTTACAAGGTGTAACAGGTATTTGCAGATATATACAGTAAAAAGGTAATACAGAAACACCACAGCCCTCCCAGAGATCAAAATCCCTAAGAGGGGTTTCTAACCACCCCTAGCACCTTCCCCAGTCTTATCTCACCAGCTGTTTCATGCAGCAGATAGGCGGAGGTAGATTGGCCAGGGAGGTTAGCAGCAGGAAAGAAGTTAGTGGAATTATTCTGATTCAGCTACAAAAGGAGAAAGCCATGCAAGAGCAGCCACACCCCAGAGTGGTCTGAAGCAGTCTGACCCTCTGACTTATCTATGTTTGGGTTACAAGCTATGAGTAAAGTAGCACCATCAGCGCTTTCCTCTCTCAGCCTATAGTCTAACTTCTCATTCAAATCCTCCAATTAGTTCAAACCAGCACATATCTGAAGCTTTCACCCAAGTTATCTACAAGTCATTTTAATATCACAGAATCACAGAATGTTAGAGGCCAGAAGGCACCTCAAAATCTCATCCAGTCCAACCCTCCCTGACAGAGCAGCATCACCTATACCAGACCACACAAAAACACATCTGGGTGTGTTTTTAATGTCTCCAGAGAAGGAGACTCCACAACTTGAGCAAGCAAGAGTCAAATTGTGTTCATCGGCTGGTTTAGCAGAGAGGATCAGTGTTTTCCAACCTTGAGCCAAATTATTCCAGGGTGCTCAATTTGTGCAGTAGATTTGACTGACTCCTTAACTTTTTTGTGGCAACTACCACACACGCCCACCCCCCTCCAAGAAACCACCTGGTGGTAGTGCACTGTGGTTTTTAAGTCTGTATTTTATGAGTTATGCTGCTTAACACACTCATAAGCTTGCTTGTAACTATCACTGTTGAATTATGTTACTTATAAATCATGTGAAGACAGTGAACTACATGACTGGCACAGTTAGCTGTACAGAGTCAATTAAAATTATCTAAGGTTTAAGCTCGATTTGCCAATTTGATCATCAGAAGCAGGTTACACAATGAATGAGAAAATGGTGTTCAGGCCTTTGCTATTCTCCTTCACCTCCCTTGAATTTGGTGGTCTTCCCCCTTTACCCAGCAGGTCCCTTTCATTGTTGGTTGCTGCCTACTGTGGGTATCCAGTTCCCCAGCTTTCTAGAGCCATAGAGGAGCAGCCCAGGTGTGCCCTGCAGTGCCTTGTTCCCCGCACCAGCGTAGCTCTCTGTCAGGCTCAGCCAGGCAAGGGTGCTGTTGGTCAGGCTTTGTAGAGGGCCCACTGCTTGTGCTGGGCACACAGTTTCCCTTCCACAAACAGGTTGTTCTCAGAGACACTGAATGCATCCCATTGGACTCAATGGAAATTTTGCTATCAGCTGAAAGATGTCAAAGAGGTCATCACCAATGTCATCCTGAATATAGAATCATAGAATCCGTCAGAGTTGGAAGGGACCACAAGGATCATCCAGTTCCAACACCCCTGCCATGGCCAGGGACAACCTACCCTAGATTAGGCTGGGCACAGCCTCTGCCAGCCTGGCCTTAAACAGCTCCAGGGAAGCGGCCCAAACCACCTCCCCAGACAACTCGTTCCAGGGCCTCACCACTGTCATGCTGAAGAACTTCCTGCTCACATCCAATCTGAATCTCCCCACTTCCAGCTTTCCTCCATTCCCCTTAGTCCTGATAGCCTAAAAAGTCCCTCCCCAGCTTTTCTGTAGGCCCTCTTCAGATACTGGAATATGATGGTGACAAAAGCACACAGTCCTAAATCAGTACTAACCATGAATAAGGACCATGAAAAACAATTATCTGTTTTTGTCTGTTTGTTCTTTTTTTTTTTTTTTCAGGGGTAAGAATGGATTAAAGAAAAGAAAGCTGACCAAGTATGTAACTTCCTTGATATTTAAAGAAATAGAAAAAATATGTCACCTTAAACTAAACAGGAATTATGGAGCATGCGGTATAAGTGGTACTCCTGTTAAAGAGATAGGAAATGTCTTGATAAACACATCCTTTAGAGAGATAGCTGAGGATGTGGAAAAAAATCCCAATAATTGAGTGAAAACAATTCTTCTTAACAGACAGTTTGTGCTAAAACAGCTCCTTACTGATATCAAATTAATCATCAGGGAACAGATCAATTATCTTACCTGGTGATTCCACAGAGCTTAGCCTTAGTTAAAAATGACAAATGGTGAAATATTGGGATGCATTTGTTTCTGGTGATATTTTCTTCTTGACGTGAAGCTCTTACTGTGGTCGCTGCTAGAACATGAGATCATTAGTGCTCACAGGTAGATAGAAGTAATTAAGTGGTGATGAGAGGGATTCCTTTGGGCATATTGCCTCGGAATGAAAGGGAAGATTACTCTCTGTGTGCTTCAGTAGCTTGTAAATTAGAGCATGATAATTAGGGGAGGGAAGCTGTTTCCCTGTGTTTAGTTACTCAGTGCATTAGCCTAATTATTTATCCATTATATTCAGGGGCTGTGCCTCTGTCAAAAAGTTGTGCACCATGATAGGAGTTGCAATATCAAGGCTAATTTATACCTGCTGAACTTCTGCATAGTCTTCTGTAGTTTTATGCCATGTTTTTTAGCTACCATCTCTCTGGGAAGAGAATTTCACTTCCAGAGACAAATACTTTAAGTTCTCAAAGCTAGCAGAGAAAGCAGTCACAGCAGTGGCATCCAAAATGGTGGTTTAGAACATTTAATTTTTTTTTTTTTTGGTGGACCTTGTAG
>VWZI01019114.1:28239-60116 GCA_013396835.1 Psilopogon haemacephalus | reverse complement strand
AAAGGAAGGCTGCATGAGACATTGCCCTCACCTCTGCTGCAGCACGGAGCTCACCCAAGGGGATCAGCAGCCTCCTCTCAGCCTCTGTCTGGTGCAGGTTGTGAGCAATGTTGTCATCATTTGGTGGCACTGAACCACAAGAACTTTTCTTTTTCTTTTTTTTCTTGCTATTCTAGCAGCAACAGTTACCAGTACATATTCATGACTTGAAAGGACTCTAGGACAATATAGAAATAGAGTGTACTGAAAAGATTTTGGTCTTTTTTTTTTTCTTAATATCTGCATGTTCTTCTTCTACTGCCCTGTGCAGTTGGATGATTTTGATGGATATATCAAGGATATGGCCAAAGACTCAGATTATAAATTTTCTCTGCAGTTTGAGGTAAATCTGTGGGGACTCTGTCCTCTCTGAGCCTGCCTGGGTCAGCCTATTCCAGATGTTAGAATTTTTGTGGTGTGTTCCTGTGTTCTGTGTTGTTTAGTGCATGCTGTTGCTAGGTGGGTCAGCTTCACTTCCAGTTCTGCAGTCTCCTAGTTTGGTATTTTTTTGGTTATCTGAGTGTCAGTAGAGATGAGCAGTCGACAGGCAAAGTTTTGAATAGCAGCAGTGTGTTCACAGCATCATCAAGATAACCCTCAATTACTGCTCTTGAGCTTTTTTTTGGAAACAAACTCACAGGTATCAGACAAGGAAAGTCAGTATCCTGCTGTCAGTTTATAAAGTGATTTATGAACATTTTCAGTCTAGTACTTTCCACAAGCAGCCACTTCACAAATTATTGGAATTTGAGTGTTTGTGAAGTTGACCATGGTGTTATTCTTTCTGTTGTACCAGGAGCTAAAGCTGATTGGGCTTGACATCCCCCACTTTGCTGCTGATCTTCCTGTGAACCGCTGTAAAAATCGCTACACAAATATCCTACCATGTAAGTACAGCACATGAGGCTCCTGCTGCAGTCTCTCAAGAGGGAAAGAGTTTAATAAGACAGTTGGAGCATCAGAACAGAATTTCTGACTGATAAAACCTGCCCTTAAGAATTTTGTCACTTTCCCCATAGGAAGCAGTGGGAAAAGAGGNCCAGGTTGGAAGAGATCATCCAGTCCAACCTATCACCCAGCCCTAGCCAATGGCACTAAGTGCTCCATCCAGGCTTTTCTTGAGCACCTCCAGGGATGGGGACTCCATCACCTCCCTGGGCAGCCCATTCCAATGCCAATCACTCTTTCCATGAACAACTTCTTCCTAACATCCAGCCTATACCACTCCTGGCACAACTTGGGACTGTGTCCCCTCGTTCTGTTGCTGGTTGCCTGGGAGAAGAGACCAACCCCACCTGGCTACAACCTCCCTTTAGGTAGTTGTAGAGAGCAATGAGGTCACCCCTGAGCCTTCTCTTCTCCAGGCTAGACAACCCCAGCTCCCTCAGCCTCTCCTCACAGGGCTGTGCTCCAGGCCCTTCACCAGTTTTGTTGCCCTTCTCTGGACATGTTCTAGTACCTCAATATCTCTCTTGAATTGATGGGACCAGAACTAGACACAAGACTGAAGATGTGGCCTGACCAGTGCCAAGTACAGGGGGAGGGTACCTTCCCTTGTCCTGCTGGCCACACTATTCCTGACCAGGATGCCATTAGAGAGAAATCAGGCAACAGATGTTTTTCATTATCCTGACCCACAGCTTTCTGGGGATGTTTATGAAGCCAGTGGTTCGGAGGTGAGATTTTACTGCTGAGTAGTGTTACTATGTTTTTCTTAAATGCAACCTAAGGGAGTCCAAAGGGATGTCAATTTGAAGGTGCATGTTGCAGAACCTTAATGATAGTGCAGCCATATATTTTTTTACTGAACCAAACATTGCTCTCTGTTGGTAACTATAAGCATTTGGGGCTCTTCAGCCTGGAGAAGAGAAGGCTTCCAGGAGATCTTATAGTGGCATTCCAGTATCTGAAGGGGGCCTACAAGGAGGGCTGGGGAGGGAATATTCACAAGGTCTTGTAATGACAGGACGAGGGGGAATGGGTTTAAACTGGCAGAGGGGAGATTGAAACAGGATGTTAGGAGGAAGTTCTTTACAGTGAGGGTGGTGAGACACTGGCACAGGTTACCCAGGGAGGTTGTGGCTGCTCCCTCTGGTGTTCAAGGCCAGGCTGGATGAGGCCTTGGGCAGTCTGTTCTAGTGGGAGGTGTCCTTGCCTATGGCAGGGGGTTGGAACTGGATGATCTTTGAGGTCTTTTCCAACCTAAACCATTCTGTGATTCTATGATTTCCTTATTTTTTAAAAAATATTTCCCCTACCTGCCCCCCTCCACATTCTAAAGAACTACTTTTAATTTTGCCTAGTTGGGGATGAATTCCATGTTTGAAAGGCAAATTACTTTTTTCCTTTTCCAGATGATTTCAGTCGTGTCCGATTGGTTTCAATGAATGAAGATGAAGGCTCTGACTACATAAATGCCAACTACATTCCTGTGAGTACAAAGACTTGGTCCACATAAAGAGCAATGTCCTGCACAGCACTTAGAGCAAGTCACCAGCAAATCAGGATCACCACAGTGTCTGGTGGATATATCATGTTTTCTGCATCTCCTTCATCTTCCAATATATTTCCTGCAGGAAACTGCTTTTCACCAGTAAAAAGCTACTGCTTTTCACCAGTAGCTGCTGGCAGATGCTGTGGATTTGCACCCTCTCTGATGTTAATTTACCACACTACTCAGAATTTTGGAAGTTAAATGGAATTATATTTACAAAAGTGGACTAAATATAAAAGTACAAAATGCAATAAACATGTACAAGACAAATTTACATATATTTCATAGATATATTTTTTATATATACATATATTACATATATACACCAACAGCACAATATCCCCTTGTACAGTATTTCAGCTCTCTTCCCCTTCTCTGGACACAAAGTTCAGAGGGGCTGTACACAGCCAGCCTGCTCTCCCCAATCCTTACACCTTCACCAGCCAGAACAAGAAGACAACCAGGCAGCAAACACGGGTCAAAGAAAGGCAAGCAGCAAGCCAAAAGCAGCAGAGAGATAGAGGAAGCTTGTACAGCAAAATGTAAGATATTGAGCAGACCAGTGGAATTAGATAAACATGTCTTATTATGATTCTGTGTCCAACTCCCAAAATACTTTATCATTTACTCAAATTCTCTGGAAAAATCAGGCAATAGCCTTAGCATGGTAACAAATGCAGAATTTCACTGGCACTTTAAGAGATCTTAAAAACCACAAATATTTAACTGAGAAACCTTTCTGGGTTTGTACATCAAAAGGATTAAGCCAGACACTCCACAATGATGAAACCAGACCAAGAAGAGCACGGAGGGAGTTTCTGCCTTGTCTCGTGGTCCTGGTGTGCCTCACTCTGCATGGTGTATATCACTCATTTAACAGGGAGTAGGACCCATGGGTCTGTGATAATTAAAGTATATCCAGAGATGCAGTCAAAGACTTTGAGACACAGTTTGAACTAAATGAGTGCTCTTGGCACTCTCTCATCCGAGCCTAGGCCATCAGACAGGCATTTTGCTTCCACTGCTGCAGGGGTTTCCTCCTCTGTTACCTCCCTTTGCTGTGGCTCAGTGTAAGCTGTGTTAGGGAGAACAGTGTCCACTGGGTCACTGCGTGGAGAGGAGGCAAGATGAACAACATCTCTTGGAAGATCAGTCACATTGCTCAGCATCTCCTTCAGCTTCCAGTAGTTTTCCAACAGGCAACTGTGCTTTTCATCAGCCACAAAGAGAAGAAAAAATACACAAATATACAACAGAGGGTAAATTTTTTTAGCAAACTTGCCACAGTGGCATTGGTTGTGTGTTGAGTCATTGTAAAACCTGGGAAAAGGAGAGGAAGCATGAAGAAGTCAAGGGTTTGGGGGTTTTTTGTCTGTTTTTTAATGGCCATTGAAACCACAAACTTTTGAATGAGCTTTTCCAGGTTTATACAGCACACATGGGGAAAAAAAGAAAAAAAGGCAGAGAATCCACAATTGGCAAAATGCACCAGCCTACGCAATATGTGGAGGGAGCTTTCTGCCAGAGAGCAGACCACCTGTCCAGGAAAAGCCCTTGCACTTGGAGACCATATGCACATGAGCATCTCTGCATCCTTGCAATGAACAGAGCTGGCCCTGGCTCTGCTGGGGAGAGCTGAGTCACCATTATGGAATAGGGAGGAGCCCTGAGATGAGTCAGTGAAGCAACTTCCTTGTCACTGTGGCACTGCCCATGCAGGTAGTGCTGGGCATGTGGCCAGCACTGAGTATGTACAGGTCAAGAGCTCAAGCTGCAAAGGCCTGAGCTCACTGAATCAAGGAGAAGTGTTCCAGCATTGAGAAATGTCCTTCACAACCTGGGAAACGTCTGTGACATGGGATTATAGATACTGAGGAAAGGCTGAGTGAGCTGGGTCTCAGTAGCTTGGAGGAGACTGAGGGGGGACCTCATTCATGTTTATAAACATGTGAAGGGTAAGTGTCAGGAGGACAGAGTCAGGCTCTGCTCAGTGATGTTCAGGGATAGGACAAGGGCCAGTGGGTGCAAGGTGGAGCATTTGAGCTTCTGCCTAAACATAGGGAAAAACTTTGTCACTGAGGGTAGCAGAACCCCAGAACAGGCTGCCCAGAGAGGTTGTGGAGTCTCCTTTTAGGGAGACATTCAAAACCCAGCAGGACGCATTCCTGTGTGATCTACTCTAGGTGATCCTGCTCTGGCAGGTGGTTTGGACTGGATGACCTTTCAAGGTCACTTCTAGCCACTAACATTCTGTGATTCTGTGATAACAGGACTTTTATGGCTGTCCTTTTCAGCTCTGTTTGCTTTTTATCTCTGTAGTTCTACTCGTGGCATAAAGCAGACCATAGCACATGGGACAGCCCTGTTATCTTAATGATTGGCTTTTCCTGCTGACTGCTTCTTCATTAAGCACCTCCCTCCAAACACAGTGGTGACAGACATCTGGCACTTAGGTCAGGCAGAGTCTATGCTAGCAAATTCTGTGTAGTGCACAAACTCAGGTTGAGCCAACTTCTAGAGAAGTCTGGAGAAGCCATTTATGGCAAGTGCTCCCTAAGCACAAATATTTTTACAGTCCACGTACTGTGGTGGCACAGAAATGCTGGGTGCTGGATGCTATCTTTTGTTCTTGTTAGCAATATCAAATAACTTTCCAAAAGCAATTCGGATGATACAATCTCAGCAAATAGGTTATAGCAGCTGCTAAAATGGCCACTCTGTGGGTCTTTAATTGGAGTCCCTATAAAGGTCTTTGATTTGGTCCGGAGAAGGCTCCAAGGAGACTTTATTGTAGCATTCCAGTGTCTGAAGGGGCCCTATGAAAAAGCTGGTGAGGGACTTCTTAGGGTGTCAGGTAGTGAGAGGAGTAAGGGCAATGGATCCAAGCTAAGGTAGATTAGATGTTAGGAAGTTCTTCACCATAAAGGTGATGAGATGCTGGAACAGGTGGCCCAAAGTGGTGGTGGAAGCTTCATCTCTGGAAAATTTTTAAGGCCAGGCTGGATGTGGCTCTGGGCAACCTGATCTAGTGTGAGATGCCCCTGGCCATGGCAGGGGGGGTTTGAGCTGGATGATCCTTGAGGTCCCTTCCGACCCTGATAGTTCTGTGATTCTGTGTGATTTTGCAGAGGGAAAGTTTTTGCCTAACTAAAAGTATGTTGACAGAAAAAGGAGGAGGAATGCATAGACAGAAGCATCTGAGCCTCAATAAAACACAACAATGATAATGTGTTGAAGGCATTGGCTCAGCATGCTATCTATTGTTTTAAGCAGAATTCTACTATTAATGAAACAGTAATTATTAGTATTAATATTAATTAAAGTCCTTATGACCTAAACATGCACATAATCCCTCTCATTGGTAGCTCACATTTGCATCAGTGACTGAAACTCACCACAGACACTGCTTGGGATGAGCAGGCTAAGCAGCTGTCATTGTTTCATATGTCTACAATGGAACAAAACCTTAGATGATGAAATCTGGAAGAAGGTGCAGCTTCGATTTAAGATTCTTATTATCTGGGGTTTTTTAATGTTTCCTTTCCTGTTCTCAGGTCAAAAAAAAGGTTTATACAAGAATGGATCCATCTTCTGTCTTTCATTTTAGATTGCTTGTACTACGGAAGCATCCAAAGCTGGTGAATGTTGTAATCTCAAAATAGATATTAAAAAATCACTAAGTGGTTTCTTTATATTAGAAATCACTTTACAGAGAACAAAAGGAACTTGAGCAAGCAAAATGAAAAATGTATATCTGAGAAAAAAAAACCAGGGTTCTTAAGCACTAATCGTGTTGGTAAAAGCACCTGTCTCTGCTTCTTAGGGTTATAATTCACCCCAGGAATATATTGCAACCCAAGGACCACTGCCGGAAACTAGGAATGATTTTTGGAAGATGGTTCTCCAGCAAAAATCTCAAATGACTGTTATGCTCACCCAGTGTAATGAGAAAAGAAGGGTATGTAAGAAATGTTTGCTTGTAGTAGAAAGGTATCTACTCTGCGATGATATTTATTTTCTGGTGGATGAATTTCTACACACTGTTTTCTGGTCATGAGGCAGCTTCATAATGAGAACTGCAACAGCACTTCATGCACTTATGGGGGAGGGGTTTCAGGATAGTTAAGGGGCTGGAGCATCTTTCACATGAAGAGAGGCTGAGGGAGTTGGGACTCTTCAGTCTGGAAAAGAGAAGGCTCAGGGGAATCTTCTCACTGTGCATAAATACCTGATGTGAGAGAGTGCCCAGTGACAGGACAAGAGCAAATTAAACACACTACATTCCATCTGAACACCAGATGGCACTTATTGACCACTGGCACAGTTTGCCCAGAGGTTGAGGAATCTTCTTCCCAGAAGATACTCAGAAGCAACCTGGCCATGGTCCTCAGCAAGCTTCTTAAGGCATCTCTGCTTTAGCAGGACAGGTGGACAAGATGATATCCAGAGGTTCCAACCTCAGCTATTCTGCAGTTCTGTGGTTCTATGCTTAGAGAATACTAAAACACAAATATTATGCTTTACCTTTTCCTTGGCATAAAAACAGTAATATTTGGAGTCTAATTTGGGGTTTATATGCATATTCTTGTTCCCCATGCTTTGCTCCTTTTAGACCTGTTCTATCAGGAAATGTAACATTCTGTGCTATACCAATGCTTCCCAACAGAAAGCCAACATATAGATTACTTCCATAATTATGCATGTAGGAATGATTAAGCTGAAAGTCATGGCAGGATATAATACCTCCTACTGCTCCATCAAGTAAATAGTGCTGTAGGCATTTCCAAAGTTCTGTGCAGTATCCTCCTCATTGTGTTTTTTTCAAAATGTATGCTTGTATTTATTTATATTAATATATAAATGCTTAAATTTTGGATATATTTTTACAATGCTTATATATATATACATCACCTTTAGTACTGAGTCCAGCTCTGGAGCCCTCAACACAATAAGGGCATGGACCTGATAGAGCAGATCCAGAGGAGGGCCACAAAAATGATTAGGGGAGTTGGAGCAGCTCTGCCACAGGGACAAGCTGAGGGTGCTGCGGGTGTTCAGCCTGGAGAAGAGAAGACTCTGAGGAGACCTAATAGCAGAGATGTTCAAGAAAAGCCTGGATGGAGCACTTAGTGCCATTGGCTAGGGCTGGGTGATAGGTTGGGCTGGATGAGCTTGGAGGTCTCTTCCAACCTGGCTTATTCTATTCTATTCTATTCTATTCTATTCTATTCTATTCTATTCTATTCTATTCTATTCTACTCCATTCCATTCCAGTACTGCAGGGAGACTATAGGGCTAGAAAGGGACTGTTTACAAAGTTCTGGAGTGATAGGATGAGGGCAGTGTTTTAAATTTGAGAAGACTAGATTCAGATTGATATTTGAAACAAGTTTTTTACTGTGGGGAACTTGGAACACTGAACAGATTGCCCAGGAAGGTAGCTGAGGCCCTATCCTTGGAGATACTCAAGGTGAGGTTGGACAGGGCTCTGGGTGACCTGATCTAGTTCACGATGTCCCTGATGACTGCATGGGTGTTCGACCAGATGACCTTTAGAGGTGTCCCTTCCAACCCAACCCATTCTACAATCTAAATACATATATGTTTATTTCCATTTCAGGTGAAATGTGATCATTATTGGCCTTTCACAGAAGATCCTGTTGCATATGGGGACATCACAGTGGAAATGCTGTCAGAAGAGGAGCACACAGACTGGGTTTATAGGAATTTCCGAATCAGCTACGTAAGTGAAACATTTTGCACAACCCTGCTAAAAGGCTGAGAGTAATTTCGGTCCAGGCTTTTTCGTCAGTTTTTGTCCACATCTGGCATTCAGTGGAAAAAGTCTCAGAGATATCAGTGTCCTTCCCCTCACTCCATGCAGGCAAATGGTCAAATCACAAACCAGTCCCTAAAAATTGTCATACCTGTGAGTTTTTCAGCAAATTGCAAGACAGAAGGAAAAGTAGTACCAGAGCTCATGACATTTCTTGTGGTGTCAATAATTAGGCACAACAAAGGTGTGAACAACTTCTCTTTGTAAGCTTGGGCCCAGGAGCTCAGTCCTGCTCAGCCATGACTCACTGCATAGCACAGCGCACACAGGTTGAGGGCTGGGTGTACCAACCTGTAAAACACAGCCTGTTGGGCTGGTGGCATCTGAGGAAAATGACAATGAGACTGCAGTTTGCAGGTTATGGAAACTGTCCTTGACCAAACCTAGGCCAGCTGCTTAAGTGTCCAGGTGACTTTATTGTGACCTGAAGGGTGCCTACAAGAAAGCTGGGGAGGGATTTTTTAGGATGTCAGGGAGTGATAGGACTAGGGGGAATGAAACCAAGCTAGAAATGGGTAGATTCAGACTGGATGTTAGGAAGAAGTTCTTCACCATCAGGGTGGTGAGAGCCTGGAATGGGTTGCCCAGGTGGAACCCCCATCCTTGGAGGTGTTTAAGGCCAGGCTGGATGAGACTCTGTACGGCCTGATCTAGTGTGAGGTGTTTCTGCCCATGGCAGGGGTTTGGAACTAGATGATCCTTGTGGTCCCCCCCAACCCTGACTGATTCTATGATCCTATGATTCATTTTTCTGTACTCTTTACCTAAGGATCTACTCTTCGCTTCAGCATTGAGACTGTTTAGCCTGATGCAGAATGGTAAACCCAAAGGTACTACTTGCTGTGGATTTTGGTGATTACAGGCCCTACTCCTCCCTATGTTCTGAGGCTTTTTAAGTCTGAAAGGCAAAATGTGGTGTGTCGAGGATCTTATTTCATCTTAAGACACTAACGTTTTTAGCATTATAAACCTTGTTTTGTAATAATGTGTATTTTTCTAAGTATTTCCTTTCCCTCTCTAATGATTATTTTTATTCTCTTTTGGTATTTTTTTTTCCTTTAAAACTTGAAAGAAAAAAAAAAGTCTCAAGGGTCCAATCTTGATTGTCTGCTGACACTGTTTTCCTTTAGCTCTGTCCAAACAAGAAAATGGGAGGCAATGGAATAGAAAGAAAGCCTATACTTCAAAAACACGTCAATTCTTGATTTAAAAGCAAAATAGAATCAAACGACCATGAGGAAAAATAGGAAAAAAAAAAAAAAATCCCAAACCCAGAAACAAGTTCATGCACTTTTGATAATGATGGCCTGATACTCTCTCCTCTTTTTTAATGTATGGTGGTTTGGCAGTTCCCCACTCCTCCACACTTTGAAATAACAACCCAGGCTAGACTCAGTCATCTGGAAGTTAAGGAAATGAAGCTTTATATCTACAGCTTTGCACAACATACGAGCAGATATTGACAATATATATCGAATATTTGCAGATATATAGAGTGGAAAGGTAATACAGAAATACCATAGCCCTACCAGAGATCAAAATCCCTAAGAGGGGTTTCTAACCACCCTACCACCTTCCCCCCTCCCCAATCGTATCTCACCATCTCTCTTATGCAGCAGTTAAGCAAAGGTAGATCAGTCAGGGGGGGTGGCAGCAGGGAAGAAGATAATGAAATTAATTATTCAGATCCAGCAATGAAGGCAGGGAGCAGCCAGAGTAGCTCAAGCAGCCAGAGTAGCTCTGTCTTACCTATGTTTGGGTTACAACTCTTAAACTTTTTTTTTCTTTTTCAGTAAAGCTATGAGTGAAGCAGCACCATCAGTGTTTTCCTTTCCCAGCCCATAGTCTAATTTCTCATTCAAATCCTCCAATTAGTTGAAACCAGCACATAATGAAATGCCATGTGAATTCTTTGCCACTTTGTTTTGGGCTTACTTTACCTTCTTAGGCAATATTAGGGGAAAACTAAAACCACCATAAAACAACAAAAACTCCTCAGCCTGACTGAGTGGGGCTGCACTTTTTAAAACTCCTGTGAACATGCTGCTGTTCTGCTTCTCTGCCTAGGCTGATGAGGTGCAAGACATGATGCATTTCAACTACACTGCCTGGCCAGATCATGGTGTCCCCACAGCCAACGCCGCTGAAAGCATCCTTCAGTTCGTGCAGATGGTCAGGCAGAAAGCAGCAAAGAGTAAGGGCCCCATGATCGTACACTGCAGGTAAATGCTTCAGAGAAATGAACTGCAGAGTGCCTCTTGTTAAGCAGACTGAGAAGCCATTGGAAGGGGAGAGATGCTGGGGTTCTGCCCACCTGCTAGCTGGAGCTGGTTCTCTCTGGAGTTAAGGATACAGGATTAGTCTCTCTCTTTGACTAGAGTGGGGCTGTAGCCTGCAGCCTTAAGCATGGAGGCACTGCTCCCTAGAATAGCACTCTCCTCTGACAGCAGTACCAGTGTCACGTGCCAACAGTTACATGGGGGTTTTTGGTCTTTTTATTTTGGAGGGAGATTGTTTTATATACTGTCAGATTTATCTGTTATGCATCATCTGGCATCCTATTAAGATGCTGATTACTTGGCCTCTGTGGGAGCAGGTTCTATGTTAGGGATGATACCAAACCACATTGGTTCCTGACTACAAAACCCATTGTGGCTTTTCATGTGGAGGCTGGATAAGGTACTTAGTGCCATGGTTTAGTTCATTAGAAGGGTTAGGTGATAGGTTGGACTCAATGAACTCAAGAGTTCTTTTCCAACCTGGTTAATCTGTGATTCTGTGTCAGAAATGTGTGAATAGATGCCTTGCAGTGGATGAATATCTGTACACCATGGTGACATACTCATAATGGAAGTCAAAGCTTGGTGACATTAATCTCAGCCACATCAACCAACCCAGAGGCAGCCGTTACATTGCTGCACAATGTGTCAGCACTCTCCAGCACTATCATCCCTGGTGTTGATATGATGGTCAGCACTGACTCTCTTTTTTACCAGCACTTTATACATTTTTGAGAGCTCTTTCCCAGGAAACAAATTTTATATCAATATAATTACTGATTCCCTGATACGGCACTTAGTGATCTGCTGGAAGGCTAAACAGCAGCAGCATTTGTACAATGGCTGCAGGCTTGCATGGCACTGAATCCTCCAGATTACTGAGCCTGCCTGACCTCAGCTTAGCTGCTTTTTGCAGTACCACTGATTTTACTCTGTGTCAACATCAGCAAAGCTGTGAAATGAGATCCATGCCTCTGTGTGTTTTAGTGCTGGAGTGGGACGAACAGGAACATTCATAGCCCTGGACCGGCTCCTGCAGCACATCCGTGACCATGAGTTTGTGGACATATTGGGTCTGGTGTCTGACATGAGGTCCTACAGAATGTCCATGGTGCAGACAGAGGTAAGAGAGTTCACTTTGATGTTTTCAATCTATCATTGCATCTATCTCATACCTCTCTGCAGCATGTTCACGTCCAATGACTGTTGCTGCTTCTCAACTCCTGACAAAGTAGCTGTGATGTGACACAAGTTTACTGTCACGTTACTAATCTGCTGCTGCGTAGGTGAGTCTGATAATACAACCACAGTCTCAATGTTGTCTTCCAGAGGGGATGAGTTATTCTCACCTCCTGTGAACTTACTGTTTTCCAGTGCATTCCTTGCATGTTAACACAAGAAATGTCCAGACCACGTTGAAAAGACTCAGGCTTGCTGAGGGGATTAATGCCTCATGAAATGATGTCAGTGTTGGCAGCCACTCAGGCTTGTGCAGGAAGGTATCACCTGGGCAAGGGTAGGAGCTTGGCTGCACAAGGGTAATACAGACAACAAGCCAAACAGACTAAAGAGCTGTGAGTCTGCCACACACCCTCCTTGTCCCTGGTGGGTACCAGGCAGTTGTCTTTCTCTTTTGTAAGGCAAACATCAAGAGAATAGTCTGGTATGTGTTGTCAGAATACATAATAGGGAAAAAAAACCCCACAAACTCTTATTCCAAAGCAGAAGCTTTGATGCATCTGAAACTTTCCCAGGATCTGTATCAGTGACAGAAAGATTTCACACCTGTTGTACTCCTCACTGTTGGAGACACAGCATGAGCTGACAGCATCCCTGCATTAGAAGTGCCACCAGTGCTGTTTGCAGGCTAGGACTGGCAGGTAACTTGTTCTTGAGGGCTGTAGAACTTATAGCAAAGCAAAGAAGGCTTAGGAGGGAGAAGAGAGGAATGGAGGAGAAAAGCCTGCAGTGACAACAACAGGCATCTAAACCAGGTCCTTATTCTCAGTCCCTTCTGGATCATTCCTATCCAACTACCACTATTCATCACAATTCAAGAAGTAAACACCAGAGAAACAAACCCTGACAGTTTCTTTCAGTTGCAGCTCCACTCTCACCCCAGAGTTGATGTGAGGTTTTTGGCTTTGGGGGTTTTACGAAGAATGTTTCCAACTGATCTTCTGCCATTAACAGGGGCTCAGAATGGGGGCCGAAATACAGACTCAGCTTTTGGGAGAGGTAGCTAGGTGCAGGTTTTTTTCAGTCCATTCTGGATCATTCCTATCCAACTACCACTTTTCATCACAATTCAAGAATATGCCTTTGGATTAATATATTAAGTAAATGCAAGAGAAATAAACCCTGACAGTTTCTTTCAGTTGCAACTGCACTGCCACTCCAGAGCTGATGTGAGGATTTTGCCTTTTGGTTTTTCTGTGTGCAAAAGGAACTTGCCAGTGTCTTGCTGAACAGTTTTTAAAAAACAAATGGCACAGACCCACAAAAGGATTTAGATTGGAGAATACCCAGAATTGACACCAGTGGCTCCAAATTACTTGGTGTGAGGAAACCCAGGCATTTCTTTGGTCTGAAACCTGCTTTAAACTCATCTTTGGTATCTCCTGGCATCAGCAGGTGCTGGAGGTCAGGACCTGAATACCAGACTCAGCTTCTGACAGCTCTTTTCACTTGAGACCCATATGCTGACTGTGCCTGGAGCACATGAAGCTTACTGTAAGCCTTCATCACAGCTTGCTTTCTCTCTCTTTGAAATCTAAAAGTCACCAGTTTAGGTTATTCCAAATTGAATTACAGTGTTGTGATGTGTACAAAAGCCAGCTGGTAACCAAAACCAAATTCAAAGATGGCCACAGTCATCTTGTCCACAAGTACAATCTCCTTCTTTACTCTGCTTTCATAAGACCCCACCAGGACCCCACTGTGTACATTTCTGGAGGCCCCAACACAAGAAGGACATGGAACTGTTTGAGCCAGTCCAGAGGAGGCCACCAAGATGCTTAGAGGGGTGGAGCAGCTCTGCTATGAGGACAGGCTGAGAGAGTTGGGGCTTTTCAGCCTGGAGAAGAGAAAGCTTCAAGGAGACCTTGTAGTGGCCTTCCACTATCTGAAGAGGACCTACAGCAGGGCTGAGGAAGGTCTACTTGCAAGGTCCTGTAATGACAGGACGAGGAGTAATGCGTTTAAAGTGGAGGAGAGGAGATTTAAACTGGATATTAGGAAGAAGTTATTTACAGTGAGGGTGGCAAGGCACTGGAACAGGATGCCCAGGGAGGTTGTAGCTGCTCCCTCCCTGGATGTATTCAAGGCCAGGTTGGATGAGGTCTTGAGTGACCTGATCTAGTGGGAGGTGTCCCTGCCTATGGTGAGGGGTTGGAACTGGATGATCTTTGAGGTCTCTTCCAGCCTAACATCCTGTCTAAATCTCCCCTCTGCCAGTTTGAACCCATTCCCCCTCATCCTGTCATTACAAGACCTTGTGAACAGTCCCTCCACAGCCTTCCTGTAGGCCCCCTTCAGATACTGGAAGGTTACTCTAAAGTCTCCTGGAAGCCTTCTCTTCTCTAGGCTGAAAAGCCCCAACTCTCTCAGCCTGTCCTCATAGCAGAGCTGCTGCAGCCCTCTGATCATCTTTGTGGCCCTTCTCTGGACTCTCTCCAGCAGTTTCATGTCTTTCCTGTGCTGGGGGCTCCAGAACTGCACACAGTACTCCAGGTGGGGTGTGAGGAGAGCAGAGTAAAGGGGCAGAATCCCCTCCCTTGCCCTGCTGGTAATGCTTCTCTTACTGCAGCCCAGCACACAGTTGCTGTCTGGGCTGTGTGTGCACACTGCAGGCTCATGTTGAGCCTCTCATCCACCCAGACCCCCAGGTCCTTTTCCTCAGAGCTGCTATTAATAAGTGATTATGATGCCTGGACAGCTCAGGTAGATTCTGTGATTCCCCAGCTTCAATCTGTGACAATTGCAGTCTTATTTATCAATGAACAGACACCTCATTGTACACTGCAAGGGGCTGAGAAGGGAGAGATGGAGAAGCTGTGCAGGCTGTCACTGTGAACTATCTGGGTTTTCACATGCTTTCTGAGAAGAAAAAAATGAAAACTCATTTGGCCTTTTCTTCCAGGAGCAATACATTTTTATTCACCAGTGTGTGCAGCTGATGTGGCAAAAGAAGAAGCAACAGTTCTGCATCAGCGATGTCATATATGAGAACGTCAGCAAGTCCTAGTTCAGAGTCACAGGTGGTAAGTCTGGCAAGCCCAGCGCTGTACCATGTCCACATCCTTGTGTGCCAGCTGCTCAGCAGCTACCAGCATCACACGTTTGCTCCAGGAGCCTTGCTGTCAGTTTGGAGCCCCTCTATGAAGAACGAGAAGAAAATCCCTCTAGCCTCTTGCAGTAAATGATCTGTTGTATTTTCCATGGGACTGTAAGAGTTTGTTGGCTCATTCATCATTCAAAGAAAAAGAGAATCCAGAAATCTTCCAGTGTCTGAAGGGGGCCTACAAGAAGGCTGGGGAGGGACTATTCACAAGGTCTTGTAATGACAGGACAAGGGGGAATAGGTTCAAATTGGCGGAGGGGAGATTTAAACGGGATGTTAGGAGAAAGTTCTTCACAGTGAGAGTGGTGAGACACTGGAACAGGTTGCCCAGGGAGGTTGTGTCTGCTCCCTCCCTGGATGTGTTCAAGGCCAGGCTGGATGAGGTCTTGAGCGACCTGATCTAGTGGGAGGTGTCCCTGCCTATGGCACAGGGGGGTTGGAACTGGATGATCTTTGAAATCTCTTCCAACCTAAACCATTCTATGATTCTATGAAATCCATCTAATCATTGCCTGCCAATTGGCACTGCTCACAAAGCTTAAAAGAGAAGAGGACTTTAATATCTTCAGTCATTCTCAAGTTACCTATCAACTGTCAGATTAGCAAGGCCAGCAGAGGTTTGGGGGTCTGTCAGAATTGCTGTTGTAGCAACAGAGCCTTTTGGAGGATGAGATGGTAACCAAAAAGCTCTGATGTGAAACACTGGGGAATTTTCTTCATAAATCTAGAACCAGAGAAGAGGCAGGGTCCCATGGCACCACCATTAGCATAAGTGAAGTGGCCTTCTGGCCTTTCCACTGTCTCCCAGTGTCTGACCTGCTGCATGCAGGCATCCCAGCTCAGTCCTTGGCTGCAGAGTAAAACACATGGCTCTGACCTAGCAGGAGGTCTTGTGATGAGTACAAGCCATAAGGATGTACCTCACTGTTGTGTAAGCTAATGAGCTTTAGTTCATTAGGAGGCAGTGATCCCTGCCATAACCTTAATTCTTGCTTTTGGGCTAAGCAGGGAAGCTACAAGCTTCCCAAACAGCTGGGGGAGATACCAGCCCTCCCTGCTGTGTATCTGTGGCATCACATAAGCACCATTACTAACCTGTGTGCCAGTAAAGGGAACCCCAAAGTGCCTCACTTTTCCTGCTGTTCATATCATTTACTGCCTAATCCAAGTCCCAGAGCCCAGCAAGCTTCTACTGGTGAGCACAGGCCGAGCTTATATTCAGGGCTGGTAAAAATAAACCCCCAAGAACCGTATGGATTCCCTCGCCTTGTTTCTAAAACATTCTCTTTGGTTGGTTCCAGGTGAGACCACGAAGCACACCCATCTTCCCTTGCTTCTGATTTTTTTTTTTTCCTTCTCATGATGGTTTGAACAGCCAGTTGTTCTGCCAAGAGAGAGACCACTGCTTTGCAGCAGACAATGAAAGAAAGGAACTTTGAACTTTCTGAAGCACTGGGGAGAAAAAGCCTTAACGAGCCTGCGGTGTCTTTTGAACTGTTTCATTTCTGGACATTTTTTAAAAACACTGGACCAAATTCAACTGAACAACATGAAGGGAAAAGACACTAAACGTGCATAAAATAGATTGATCCAGAATGTTGGGCTTTTGTTTGGCACTTTTGGTTATTCTTTTTTTTCTTTTCTGTGCAGGTTGGGCTTAAGGTTAAAGTAAGTGCAATATATTTTTAATGGTTGACTGAAGAGCTTTCTTCATGTGTCACTTGGTCTGTGCTAATGTCCATAGGAGAGCAGGCATTGTTAGTATCTAATAATACCTCATTAGTGAATAGCAAGGCATGAACATACATGAAGAAATCTGAAGATTGTGAAAAGGGGAGGGGGGGAAGGGGAAAGGGGATGTTGCTGGGTACATGGATTTGATGGTTTCCTACAGCACTGATGTATGTGGGGTCTGGGAAGAGCACAGGATCCAAGGAATGGACTGACAAACAAAAATCCAAACCATGAAGCCTGAAGCTGAAGCAGCAGCCAGCACTGGGAGATGGGGTGGGTTTGGTTCTTTACTGTGTTACTAAATGCTGAGGAGAAGTATTGCTCTATTTGCCAACTTTTTCAGGCTTTTGTTTTAAATGAACCTGATCAAAGTGCAGCTGAGTTTCAAGCTGGGATATCTTAGACTCCATTATTATAGCATTTAACTGTCCGAGCAGACTATGGTGCCTATACCTCTCATTTGTTAATTATTTTAAGTAAGTATTAACCCTGTGTAAAAATGTGAAGCTGATTCAGGTTGGGGAGGTGGAAAAAGACTTACAAAGGTGCTCTACTGGATGGCACTATTGCTCTGGGCCAGGAATTCATGATGTCACAAATACAAGGTTTTGGCATGTGAAGGCCTGGTTGTTGCTTTATTGCTATAGGGATGCCAAAGCATCGATATGGATTCCTGCAGGCGCTTTGGAATTGGGGATCAGGGGAGGGGGGTGGGGGTCTCTTTTCTTTTTCACTGTCAAGTTTCAGTTCTAGTCAGAATAATTAGCTCTCTATTTCCCTTTTCTGGCTCTTTGTATAATTCCAGTACTTCGTTGTGTATTGTGACATGGATGCGGTCAGAACGGATGCTGATGGCATTTTTGTAACCTGTTGCTTTGTGTCACCTCATTGGAAGTTAGCAGCAATGGTACTCAGTGTAAACAAAGCAAACTCGAACTGAAAGTAAACACCCTGGACTGCTTACCTGTGAAGAAGTCACTGTCACCAGAACAGCAAACACCCCCACATCTGCTTTTTATTCATTCACCCCACAATATTGCTTGGAGTTACCTGGGTGTACTTCAGTAGCTCGACTACTTCCAGGAGTCTGACAACCTCCTTCAGATGATATTTGAAAATGTTTTTTTTCCACAGAGTTATTCCACTGGCAGGTAAATAGATGTTAACTGATTTGGCATCAGATCACTTACAGTGGAAAACTTCCTTCAGGTTCTCCCATCTCTGTCATGCAAAGCTGCAAAGATTTAACACAATGCCCCAAATAAAAGAGGTCCTTGTGAGGGGTACTGAAGAACTAAGACTCTACCTTGGATTATTATGTGACCGTGATCTGAACTGCCCCAACTCTCTCCAGCTTCGTTTTCTGTGCATCTAGTACTGCTTCCACTGTTCAGTTACCACTAAGCTCAGTCCCAAAGCAGAGATGCTCCTTCTCTGAACAGGATGGAAAAGGGGTGAGTGCCCTGTCTTCAGGGAGCAGAACGCTCACAATAAAGGCATCACTGGTGCACCCTTATTTCACCAGTGTACCTCAGCTGGAGGGCTTGCCATTTCAGTAAGAACACCAAATGTTTGTCTGGCCTCATTTGAACAGAAGGCAGAGTATAAACGTGTTCTTGCCCATACAAATCCTGCCTTAGTGATTTACAAAAAAAAAAAAAAACCCTCTCAGCCTTTTGTTATGTGTTTACCTGGAAAATAACATTCCCTCTAGAGTGCTAGCAGGTGGAAAAAACCACAAAGCCACAAATCACAGAATCATGGAATATCAGGGGCTGGTGAAGGGACCTCAAAAGACCATCTAGTCCAACCCCCCTGCCACAGATGCCTCCTTCCTCCTACAGGCCACTGCCCACAGTGTCTACATTCATTCTGTGTCATAAGCCAGAGTAAGCAGGTTACTTTTAAAGCATTCTTGTGCACACACAATATCACAGCAGGAGCTGGCTGTAACAGAAGCTTGGCTGAACATGGCAGGGTACAAGATTGCTGCAAAGATGCCAAAATCACGCTGCTGCAAATGATACTGCCTGAGTAGCCAGAATGTACTTAGACAGCTTTGGAATGCCTGTGAAAAACATTGTTCCATTTGCACGGTAACAGGTTTGTATTTTTCCTTTAATGGCTATTTAATCACAGAAACAATGAAAACTCCTTCAGAGAAATACCTTCACCTATCCCACATTGTCAGAAAAATACTTCTGCCTACCCCACATAGTCAGAAAAATACCTTTCCTACCCCACGCAGTCAGAAAAATACCTTTCCTACCCTACATGGTATGTAAATCTGCACAATTGTGCATGCTGGGATGGCAGTGGAAAGCACCTTTCCAGGAGTTCAAGGCATGAGTTAAAGCACTGAAAGATTCTGGGAGACAGTGTGGCTCACACAGAGCCTTTCAGCCTGAATCAGCATATCATACTTGTGGTTTTACCTTGTCATGCTCATTAGAAGCAAGTGCAAACAATGTTTTGAACTCGTGCTACATGTCGATGTGGTTTCCAGCATCTGTTCAAATAAAACTCCCAAGTCGCTGCAGCTGTCAATCTCTCTGAAGTTTCAGGTTTTGCAAGAGCTTTAGTGAATGACAGGTTTCTTGCCTATAGCTCTGCAGACACCATAGATGCTCTCTGTTGATCTGCTGGTCTTACATTTACTGACCCTGATCTATGGTAAAGCAGCTCTGCATAGTGAGTGACCATTAGGCAAGCTGAAAGCAGGGCAGGCTTTCTCCTTGTTGCCTTATGCTGGGAATGCTGCCATGGAAGGAATGAACAAGAAAACCTAAGGACACGTTTTAGAAGAGTTAAGAAGTTTCCAGAGCCACGTGTGAAAGTGTTGCCTCACCTCGTGTGCCCTGTGCAGTGAGCCCTGATTCACTTTGGGTGTTCAGAACTGTTTCCTTCTGTCCTCACACCAAGATTAAGAACAGGCTGGGAAGCCTTACTTGTGCTTTACTTCATTTTACAGTTGTTTTTAGATCTGTGACTAAAGAAGACAAAGTTGCCTGTCATCAGTTATTCACCATCATAATCTTAAGTGCCAAAATGGCCCTTCCTGCCCTCAGTTCATGAACCGCACAGTCACACCACCTTCCTCCCACTTCTTTTAAAGGGCTTGTGTGGAAGCAGTGGTTTAATTCAGACTGGCAAAACCTGTTGTTTTCAGGCATTTCTTGTGAGAGGGCAATGCTGTTTGTGTGTTGTCATGGATGGAAGCAGAATGGTAGAGCTGGGTGAATATATACTTCCAAAACTCTCTCCTTCCACCCAGTTAAAAAGGCAGATTCAATGGCAACATAACAATAAAAGTAGTTCCTGTGTCATCAAACATGATTCCTTTTTCCCATAACTAATAAGGCACCTTTTTGACATTTAAAAAACCATGTTTGTTTAATTTTCAATCACACTTTTCATATATCACATCTTTCTATAGTGTTAGTGTATAGAGGGAAAAAAAATCCCCATTGCTCAAGTCCTGAATAAATTTTTTTGAATGAAACATTGCATTTTACCACTCTTTTTTTGTTTAAGACGCTGATTTTTTTTATTAAAGCATTTTATTTTCATTTGAGGAAAACAAAAGAGATCTCCTCCTGATTTATTACAACTGCCAAGAAGCCAAAAACTCAAAAACTGTACAGCAGAGGCGTGAAGCTCCCTGCAGTGCCTTAAACCATCAGGGAAAATCCATCAGAAAAGGAAATATCTGCTGTGATGCTATTCAAATTTCACAGACTACAGTGCAAGAATCATAAAGTTTATTTCAGCAAAGTTAAAGGGCAAAAGACAAGCTGGGTTGTACTGCATCGATAAACCATAAGTACTTAATACAAAACCTGAGAAAGCCAAACACAGAAACCAACAAACCAACTGCTTGCCAAGACCCCAGAGTATTCACCTTAGCCTCCTTTCGACTGTTGACAAAGGCACCTCTGAACACACTGACCACACATGGCTGCCACTTCCTGTGCAACTTCACAGCTACACAGGATCTCAGCTTCAAATAACCGTTTGGAAAGCCACCTTTTCTCTCTCCAAGATGAAAAGTGTGGGGTGCTGTTGTGGAGGCAGGGAATTAATGTGGCTGAGGCAGGAATTATAAAAATATGTGGTGGTTTAAGCAGTTACCTGCCCCCTCCCACCTTTTTATAAACCCTGGCTAGGACTCAGAAACACTGGAAGTTAATAAATGAAGCTTTATATTTACAGCAATGCACAATATACAAGCAAATATTTACAAGACTTTACAGATACACACAATGAAAAGGTAATACAGACACCACAGCCCTCCCAGAGACCAAAATCTCCAAGAGGGGTAACCAACCACCCCCTACCACCTTTCCCCCCTTCCCCAACCTTATCTCACTACCTGTTGATGCTGAAGATAAGCAGAGGTAGATCAGCCAGGGGGGGTTAGGAGTAGGAAAGTAGTTAGTAGAATTACTGAGAATTAGCTACCAAGACAGAGAGACAAAGGAGACCATGCAAAGAGAAGCAGCCACAGCCAGCGCGGTCAGAAACCGTCTGATATCTAATGTTTTGGGTACATTTCTTACAAACAATTTTTTTTTCTTTCTCAGTAAAGCTCTGGGTGAAGTGACATCCTGTGTTTTCCTCTCTCAGCCAATAGTCTAATTTCTCACTCAAATCCTCCAATTAGTTCAAACCAGCACAAAACAGAATTATTTTTATTTCCCTGTGTGGTGGTTTTGCCCTGGCTGGGGACCAAATGCCCACCAGAGCTGCTCCATCACTCCCCCTCTTAAATGCACAGGGAGAGGGGGAAATATAACAAAGGTGAGTTATGAGATAGAAGCAATTTAATAATGAAAAGAAGCAAAAGCAACAGACCACGTGGAAGCAGAAGCAGATGTTAATCTCTACTTCCCATTGGCTGGATGATGTTTTGATCTGGGGAAGCAGGACTCTCTACGCTTGGTGGTTACTTCTGGAGTACAGACACCATGGACAAATCTTCCCCAAACTTCCTTCTTTCACCTTTGAGCTGTCATCATATGGCATGGAATATCCCTTTGGCCAGTCTGGATCACCTGGTTTGGCTGTGTCCTCTCAGCATCTTGGGGCAGGGAGATGTTGAAAAACTAAAAAAACAACAAAACATCCTGGGTGCTCAGCTTAGCAGTAGCCACAACACTGCTGCTTTATCAATGCTCAGCTACAGCACCGCAAAACACAGCATTAGGAAGACATTTGGAGGAGAGTTAACCCCAGCTCGGCCCAGTTCTAACCTACTACACCCTGAAAATCCTGCCCCCAAACTATATACAGAACTGGTTTAGTTCATTTACAGGCTCAATTCAATCAGGAAAAAATCTTCAAAGGGTGCCATGGGCAAATTTAGAGATTTAGGAAGTTAGAAAATGGAGACGGCTAAGCTACAAACATGGCTTTACCCCACTATCAATCAGGCTGAGCAGAGAATTAAGGGAACTTTACTCACAAGGTGAGATAGGTATTCAGTAATGATTGCTTGCTGGATTTCTTTGCTGCAAGCAACATCCAATTGAGAATGCAAATGGAAAAAGTCCAAGGCAGGTGGAAAAGCCACTAAGCTCAGAAGTGTTTCAAGACACAGCTTTTCCCAAATGGATCCCAGGAGTTGCCAAGCTTGTGAGGTTGCACAGAATGGTGCAGAAGTGGGGAGAAGTGTCCCAAGGCTGGGACAGTGCAAAACCGAGAGCGGTGTAAAAAGGTAGAAGCCATCCAAAAGGGGGGATGGTTCATAATGGGAACTCTGTCATGACAACAACTCTGTCAAGGTGGGAACCTGTCCTGTTTGGAGCTCTGTCAAGGCAAGAATCTCACACCTTTTCCCTTGCTCTGTTAATGCTTTTCTAGACTAAGTGTCCATTTGCCATTGATACTGGGCACAAAGAACCTAGCCAACCACCAGCAGAGCCTTGGGAGCTCAAACAGCTGAGAGTCTCCAATAGGTGACTCCTCCAGGACCTCTCTCCACAGCAGTCTCCACAAATTCTGGACTCTCAGAGCTGATGCTTCCTTCTAAGCAAAAGGAAAAGGTCTGCTTGCTGAACGCTTGGAATAAGCTTGTGCAGAACGCAAATGCTTCCCTTGTATTTCGGTAGCTAACAGGGGCTCAGAGGTGCAGGTAAGCACCACAGTGGCTTTTATGGAACCAGACATACTTTCCATGAGAAAACGGCAGCTTTAACCTTTAAAACACGAGTTCCAAAGGCCGTTTTAAAAGTTCCCTGCTCCTGTATTTAACAAGTAATGGAGAACCTACGTAAGAGTAGTGTCAAACCCTCCCTTCACTCTCTTAGTCATCCACCACCCAGAGCAGCGAACACTGTTCAGGTTAGTTGTAGACCCTCACTAAAGAGGCAGGGGAAGAGGCTATTTTAAATGTAAACTAGAGCGTGCATCAAGCCTTTGGAGGTCTGGCCTTGACCCGTAATGATCGAAGAAGCAGCGAGGCCGGTTAATTTTCTCCCCTGCAGCTTTGCCTATCGGTGGGATGACTGCAGCGTTACGCAGCTGCGCGCCGGCTCAAGTGTTGCCTATTTTGGCAATTAAGAGGGGAAGGTGTTCCACCCTCCTGTCCTTCGCACGTGTTTCTAAGCCTTTCGGCGCGGCCTTTTCCTCTCGTTCCCACGGAGAGAAGCGTTTGAGAAGCCCGCGGTAGTCGCACAAGGGTTCCAGACAAACTGGGTGAGTGATTACAGAAGGTGGGAGACGAAGCTGCCCACAGCGAGCTGGGCGGCACAGAGCGGGGCGGGCGGGAAGGAAGCGGCGAACTCTGTCTGCCGTGGTGCGCGGCGGCGCCGCGGGGAGTGAGCAGCCGAACCGGAGCGCCAGGTGGCCGGGTCGGCACGGGGCAGGGCTGGCATCCGGCACCGGGCACCGCGATCTGGGAGGAGTCGCTGAGCGGTAGGAACGGCAAGGAGGAACAGCGACCCCGAGTTGCGTGAGAGCCTCTCGGTCTGGCTACGGCAAGAGGGACAGCCGAGTGGGGAGAGGTTTCTCCGCAGACGCTGAGCGGAGTGCGCGGTAGATGTTTCCTTAGGGCTCCCCACTAAAGGGGGGAACTGAGAAGTCGTTAGTGAGCAGTTTCATCCCTGCACCCCTCGTTTTCTGGCAGTACGTGCTGGTGTTCATTGTGGTGGGTTTGCATTCTCCCAGTGTCCGGGAAGAGTCGTGGCGAGGACTGAGGTCGCTCCAACGTAACCGTGTTGGAGCTTGTGTAGAAACCATCCTGTCTCCACCACCTGAGAGCTTTGTGGGGGGAAAAGTGTGCATTGTCAAGGTAATATCAGGCTTATGGCAGAAGAATTTCTCTGAGGATGTAAGATAGAATCACAGAATCAGTGAGGGTTGGAAGGGAGCACAAGGATCAGCCAGTCCCAACCCCCCTGCCATGCCCAGGGACACCCTACCCTAGAGCAGGCTGCCCACAGCCTCTGCCAGCCTGGCCAAAAACACCTCCAGGGATCTGGCCCCAGACACCTCCCTGCAGGGGCAACCCATTCCACCACTCTCATGCTGAAGAACTTCCTCCTCACATGCAGTCTGACTCTCCCCACCTCCAGCTTTGTTCCATTCCCCGTAGTCCTGTCACTCCCTGAGAGCCTAAAAAGTCCCTCCCCAGCTTTTCTGTAGGCCCCTTCAGATATTGGAAGGCCACAATAAGCTGACCTCGGAGAATCCTTAACCAAGCTGAAAGTAATGGAGCCCAATCAGAGTTGCTTGTTTCAGAGGCATGAAAGGCAATACTGTGGCAGACCAGGCTGGCACACCCCTGCCTGCTTGCAGACCTTCAACTTGTGTTTCAGGACTTTTTGTGACAGCATCTAACGCTCTGGCTGCACGGTGGACTTGAATCCATCTGGGTGACTTTTGCACACTGGTGTTTGACTTCTGGATGGAAGAGCTGAAAATACAGATGAAATCTCAGTAACTGAAATTCTTTAGCCCTGAGTATGATAGCAGTTATGTAGAGGTACCTCCCACTACTAGTTCTGACTGGGGTAGAGTTACCTCCGAATTAACTTGTGTGAGACTGAGCTTTGGCATTGTGCTGGTAGCAGTGGAAGATGCAGAGATGGTTTACGTTCTGACTGAGCAGAGCTCACTTCTGCTTCTCAGGCTGAGAGAGTCGAGGCTTTTCAGCCTGGAGAAGAGAAGGCTTCCAGGAGACCTTATAGCAGCCTTCCAGTATCTGAAGGGGGCCTACAGGAGGGCTGGGGAGGATATACTTGCAAGGTCTTGTTATGACAGGATGAGGAGTAATGGGTTTAAACTGGCAGAGGGGAGATTTAAACTGGATGTTAGGAAGAAGCTCTTTACAGTGAGGGTAGTGAGACAGTAGCACAGGTTGCCCAGGGAGGTTGTGGCTGCTCCCTCCCTGGAGGTGTTCAAGGCCAGGTTGGATGAGGCCTTGAGCCACCTGTTGTAGTGGGAGTTGGAACTGGATGATCTTTGAGGTCACTTCCAACCTAAACCATTCTATGAATTCTACCAACAAGTAGGCTGGAGGGCTTGTGCATGAGAAGTTGGGAGGGAATACTGCTGGAACAGCTGGCTTGAGCTGAACAGAGGGGTATTCCATACCATATGATGCCTTGCTCTGCAATAAAGTCCTGGAGCTGAAGGATGGAGAGGGATGTTGGGGTGGATGACACTTGTCTTCCCAAGTAACCATTAGGCACAGCGGAGTCCTGCTGCCCTGGAGGTGGCCGAGTGCCTGCCTTCCAATTGGAAGCAGTGAGTAAATTCCTCGGTTTACTCTGCTTTCATGCAAAACTTTGCCTTTTAAAGTGTCTTTATCTCAAGCCATGAGTCCTCCAACAGGGAGTAAGCGGTCAGCAGCTGTGTGGCGGCTCGGGGGGATGCAGGTGGAGCTGATTGCAGGCACTGGGCGAGGCGGGACGGGACGGGACGGGACGCAGAGGCGGCGTTGCCCGCCAGGGCAGTCGCGTTCGGGTGTAAGGAATCTTAGGCAGGAGGAATTCTGGAAATTAACAAAAAACCAAAAGGCGTTACTTTAAAGATTTTTATACTAAGTGAGGTTTCTTCCTCTCAAAGGCATAGATGGACGTTTTCAAGATGAATATGAAAGAAGAGTTTTGGTAAACGTTTCTCAATGGCTCTAAGTTGTCTGTGCGTTGTATTTGCTGCCTTCCTCAGCAACTGCTTCTGTAGATTTGTTGTTCGATGGATGTTCGCGGTTTAAGTCTCCGGTAGAAGCCTTGGTGAAGGCAGCAGTGACATCTTGTGGCCCCTTCGAGCGGGCCCCGGCTGGGAGCCTGTGCTGCGGTTTCACTGTGCCGCTGCCCCCGCAGCTGTTGTGCGCTCAGGGCTGTGGGAGGCAGCGCGGTGCAGGGGCCCCCTCTGGGCAGCCGCAGCTCAGCTGCCTTGGCACAAACGCAATGGATTCAGCGGGACTTGTGCTGAGTTAGCTCAGGCTGGCTCTGTCCTTTTCCCCTAACGGTGCTCGCCTAAAGAGTCTGCCAAGCACACGGATTCATGTGCTTGCCTGTTTTATCCATGTTCTTTCTCCCTCTTGAGCTGTGATGCTTAGCAATCGAGGACTTTTGATTTTGGATCTGCTCAGTCAATTAACTTAAATCCTGACTGAGGAGCTGCATCTCTGTGTTAGGAAGTGAAGGTAAACTGACCAGCTGTAGTCCCTCTGCAATTGAACTGGATGACACTTCCAACTGAAAGCGTTCTGTGATTTTTTTTTTGCCCTTGCTCTTTCATTGATAAGAAGGAGAAAGTGTAATGAATTCCATATGATGAATCATTTCTAGACTTACTGGTTTGGGAGTTTTATTTGATTTGGGGTTATATGAGGTTTTCATTGTGCTGTTTTTTGATTACTTGCTTTTTTTTTTTTTAGTGCTTCTTGTTCTTTGAAAAGACAATAGTAGACAATAGTAAGGGTTTATTACCAGAGCTTTTCTTTCTGAGAGAGCAGTGGAAGTTGTGATTAGCAGTAGTAGGAACTGAGTCTAAGTGACAGACAACTCAGCACTTGGCAGTCACTTAAGCACTCCTGCCAAATGTTCTTCCCTCCATGATGTGTGCTTCATCCTGGCAATGTTCCACTTGCAGAAAAAATCAAGCCATTTGCTGGAGGAAGACAGAAGATTTGCTGGGGATGATGCCCAGATGCAAAGCCCATCTTTTAATTGAGGCCATTTTCTACCTGGAGTAAGGGATGGAATGTGTTTCTGAATGGAAGAGCAGCTAGATGGGTGTTATCAAGGGACAGGGATGCTTTCCTGTGTGGTCCTGGGCCAACATGCACACAGCAATTCCTGTGAGACAGAAGAAGCCACAGCCCTGCCCAACTGACTCCCAAATGCCAGTATCATCTTGGCAGCCTGCAGCTCTAGAACACTGATCTGATTGTCTGAGCATCAGATACATCTCCAAAATCCACTTGAGATTAGAAAATCTGAAAACAGCTTGGGAATGTACAGCCTGAATTTAGCACTCTCTGAAGGCAGACCTAAGGAGCCTGGGGTGCCTGAGGCACTGGATGCTGGGGATTGCCAGTACCCAGTGTGAGAAGTCATCAGGATGAGAACTGGGATCAGGCCTTGGTCTTTAAATTTTCTGTTGTAAAAAGGTTTCTCTTACCTTAATACCCTGTCAGGGCTTTTTTTTGTTTCTTCCTCTGCTGCCCAATAATTCCCCTTCTGTTCTCCTGTGCTTTCCATACTCCAGGTTGGCTCAGGCAGGTTTGCAATGAGGGATAGCATCCACAGGCCACTGCCTGCTCAGCCCTGGGATCTGGAGGTGGTAGCTGAGGCCACATCCTGTGGGGCCAGAGGCACTGGGTGCAGATCCCCATACATGTTTCTTGGTGTCTCTGATGCCATCACTCTCAGGAGGCCCTTTTTACTCCTCCTGTTGTGAGAAGTTCTCTCTCGTACATGCTTGCTCCTTGTGTGTTTATCTGGTACAACAGCAGTGAAAATCAATGATTTGAAGGCCCCTGGGATCTGAATGTGTGCGCTCAACTTCCTTAATGTCTGCTGGGAATACAATACAGAAGTCCTGGAGGTTCCTAAGGTGTGTGGAGGACAGCTTCCCAAAAAGGCTGAGGAGGGAGCCACCTAGGCAGGGGGCCCTGCTGAACCTCCTGTTTGTGAACAAAGGAGGACTTACAAATGAGATACCAACTGAAGGCTCTCTTTGAGTGCAGAGACTGTGAAATGGAGTTCTTGATTATGGAAGGGTGGATGCTTTGCTGGGTGAAAAAACCTGACTGGGTGGCCAGTCCCAAAGACCAATGGTGAATGGAGGTAAATGCAGCTGGTGGATAGTTCCAGGTGATGCTACTGAGGACTCAATACTGGGGCTAGTTCTCTTTACTATCTTGTTTGCACTCTGAGTAACTTTGCAGGTAACACAGTCCCTGAATTTAGTGTTTTGTTATTGAAATTATCTATCTTTCAAGCCAGGTTCAAATGCAGATATTTAAGAGCTTGCTGCCAGCCCCATTCCAGTATGTAGGAAAAGGGAACTATGCCCCTTGGTTTCATATCCATGGCCAGCTTTGTTGGCAGCCAGGAAGTTGGAAAGAGAAGTTGATGCTCAGGGAGCTGCTTCCATGATCTCATAGGACACAGCCTGCCAGCAAGGATGGGATTAAGTGGATTGACAGTGAACCACAAGGAGGCTTTTGCTAGGAGGCATGGAAACTGAACTAACAAGCCCAGCAAATCTTGTCCATACCTCACTGCTGCTGATTACTGGATACTAAACAAGTTCCATTTGCCTGGTTTAGCTTTAAGAGCAGCCAGCCCTATGCAGTGCAAACTAATCTCTCTTTCAGCTTCTCTTGTTGGACTGTATTAATGTCAAAGAAGGCAGATCAAACGCTCCTGTTAATTAAGTACCCAGGCTTGAATGAAATGATTAAACTAGCAACAGATGTTATTAAAACCACAATGTGCTGCTTTGTATGGGAAAGGAAATTAATTACTAGGTTTGGATGTGGAAGTGAAGCTTCTTGTTGCTTGATTTAGTATATGTGTGCACATGTTCATGTGTGTATATATATGAATATATCTATACATGGTATGATGGGAATTTGTGATACAGATGTTCTCATATCCACAGGGTCACTTGCAGGAGCAAAGGCATGAGGTTATCATAGTTGTACATGCAAAACAAATTACGTCTGCCCTAAGATATCTCAGAATGTCAGAAAACAGACTTCACACCACCTGTGTAATGGCCACAAAACTGTGGATTAAACTTCCAAATGGATCTTATTCTGAAATTCTGCCAGTTTGTCAATTAACATTGATTTAGAGTAGCAGACCCAAATCAAACTCCATGTGCTTCTTTTATGGGAAGGGGAATTTATTAGGTTTGGATGTGAAAGTGAAGGTTCTCATTGCTTGATTTAGTGTGTGTGTGTACAGATGTGTCAATTCTGTTCCAAAAATGTAATTGGGGAAAATATTCCTGCTTAATACCTCCACAGATTATTGGTAACTGAAGGCAGTTGGTCCTGGCTTCTCTGAGAGTTGTCTAATGTGAAGACCAGATTCTCTGTCTATCCATGCAGCCAAATGGGAAATATGGCCCTAAAGATGGGTAGAGGGATTAAGAAACTAATTTTTCTTGGGGCCATTTCAAGGATCTACAAAGGGAGCTGATAGCCTCTGATTCCTAAGCAAAGCTCAGCTCAGTAGTTTTCAAGTCCTGAGTGATCTCTGTATGTCTTAATTAAATGAAATTGTTCAGTCTTCCTGAGTAGTAGGTGAAAGGCTATGGAATTCCAGGGAAACAGTATTGTATTTCTTAGGCAATTACATATTTTTCTTATCTTCAGCAAAAGCAATTCTTTTAGATGAATTTGCCTTCTGAACAATACGAGTAGGTCTGCAAGCACACAAGTCTGTAACTTGAAAGTGTGTGGCAATTTCTCCTGTAGATTTGATGATGAAAAGAGACTCAGGCTTGAATAGTTCTTCCTGCCTGTGTAGGCAAGAGGAAGTAAAAGCCTCACAGAGGAAAGAGGAATATTACAGCAACAGCATCACTTCTTTCTTCTCAGTCTAATGAAAGCCACTCTCTGGTAGCAGAGACCTGCTTATGGAAACCCAGATTTCATCCTCAGACCACTCCTGTAGAGACCCTGACAATGGATAATCCCCTAAAGCCCTGATGCTACAGCCACTATGGCATGAGATTAATTAGAAAGGGCTCTGGCTTCTGGTTGCTCCACACAGCCGCTCCCGATGCCTGGGGAAGGTGCCCTGCCGTAGCCACTTTGTCCATTTGTTCAGCAGCTAAACTCATTAAAGCATGACTTGGAGTTTTCACTGTGTGGGCAGAAGTTTTTTCCATCACTGGTTGGAAGATTAAGATTAGAGATGATTTGTTTTGACACTGCTTGCCTGCCAGGGAGAATACAGTATCTGCTGACTTGGTAAGAGCCCCAGAGTACTGAAAAGGGACAATTTGTGGTTCCTCTTTACAACAGTTGGAGAAGGATGGAATTGCTCTTAATGACAGCAAGTTTTCTGGTGGAGAAAAGCACACAGGATGTATCATCCAGCTACTGGGGCAATTGTTTTAAGCTTCCTGAGTTTTTCAGAGTTGCAAAGTACCTGTAGCCTATTCCACCAACACGCAGGACAGGCCTGAGTGAGTTTCCTGGATTCATGCATACCAGAATCTAGTGAAAAAAAATGCAAATACAGAAGCTTAGAGTGATTTTTTTTTTTTTAACTCAATTTTTCTCAAGTCACAATGAAACCTGCTGTTAAATAGCTATTCATAGAAACCACGGTTAGAAATTCAAGTAAATGTTTTGCTGAAATCCTAAGGGAGAGTTTAAAGTGCCAAAAAATGGGACTTTGTAAAATAGTGTTGGTTAAGTGTTTTCAGCAATTTGGCTCAATAGAGGGAATGGAGAGATACTGGGATGATCAGAATTTATCTCTGGTACAGATGCTCTGCTATCCACAGGATCACTTGGAGGAGCAAATGTGGGAGATTGTCACAGTTGTACCTTATTAAAAAATGTACAGCCTCTTGCCCTGAGGTCTCAGAATAGTGGAAAGTAGGCATAGTGCCACCTGTGTAATGGCCATAAAGCTGTGGATGAAATACATGAATATGTATTGGTAACAAGTGGTGGTCTTCTCCCTTTACCCAACAAGTGCCTTTCATTCCTGGCTGCTGCCTAATGTGGGCATCCAGCTTCACAGCCTGCTAGAGCCAGAGAGGAGCAGTGCAGAAGTGGCCTGTGGTGCCCTTTCCCCTCCAGGAACACAAACCCTGCCACCCCTGAAACCAATGATGCTGTTTGTCAGGATTTCTAAAGGACTCGTTGCTTGCACAAGCAGGTTGTTCTCAGGGACACAGAACAGAAAGCATCACCTCAGGCTAATGATATGTTGTAGAGATACTGTAGTTACAGATGCAGCAAATGACTTGATAAATACATCCTGAGAGAGGGAACTGAAGGCAGAAACCAATAATTGGACAAAAGCAATTCTCTTTAATTTGCAGAGAGTTAGTCATTGGGGAACAGATCAATTCTCTTACCTGGTGATTCCACAGAGCTTAGCCTTAGTTAAAAATGACAAATGGTGAAATATTGGGATGCATTTGTTTCTGGTGATATTTTCTTCTTGACGTGAAGCTCTTACTGTGGTCGCTGCTAGAACATGAGATCATTAATGCTCATGGGTAGGTAGAAGTAATTAAGTGGTAACGAGAGAGATTCCTTTGGGCATATTGCCTCGGAATAAAAGGGAAGATTACTGCCTGTGTGCTTCAGTAGCTTGTAAATTAGAGCATGATAATTAGGGGAGGGAAGCTGTTTCCCTGTGTTTAGTTACTCAGTGCATTAGCCTAATTATCCATTATATTCAGTGGCTGTGACTCAGCCACCAGGTAGACCCTCACCTGTCAAAAAGTTGTGTGCCATGATGGGAGTTGCAATATCAAGGCTAATTTATACCTGCTGAACTTCTGCATAGTTTTCCATAGTTTTGTGCCACTTTTTTTAGCTACCATCTCTCTGGGAAGAGAATTTCACTTCCAGAGACAAATACTTTAAGTTCTCAAAGCTAGCAGAGAAAGCAGTCACAGCAGTGGCATCCAAAATGGTGGTTTAGAGCATTTAATTTT
>VWZI01019114.1:10270-27307 GCA_013396835.1 Psilopogon haemacephalus | reverse complement strand
TGGATATTAGGAGGAAGTTCTTTCCAGAGAGTGATTGGCATTGGAATGGGCTGCCCATAGAAGTGATGGAGTTCAAGAAAAGCCTGGATGGAGCACTTAGTGCCATTGAATATAGCAGGGCAATATATTGGACTGGATGATCTTGGAGGCCTCTTCCAACCTGGCTTACTCTATTCTATTTTATTCTATTCTAAAGGAAGGCTGCATGAGACATTGGCCTCACCTCTGCTGCAGCACTGAGCTCACCCAAGGGGATCAGCAGCCTCCTCTCAGCCTCTGTCTGGTGCAGGTTGTGAGCAATGTTGTCATCATTTGGTGGCACTGAACCACAAGAACTTTTCTTTTTCTTTTTTTTCTTGCTATTCTAGCAGCAACAGTTACCAGTACATATTCATGACTTGAAAGGACTCTAGGACAATATAGAAATAGAGTGTACTGAAAAGATTTTGGTCTTTTTTTTTTTCTTAATATCTGCATGTTCTTCTTCTACTGCCCTGTGCAGTTGGATGATTTTGATGGATATATCAAGGATATGGCCAAAGACTCAGATTATAAATTTTCTCTGCAGTTTGAGGTAAATCTGTGGGGACTCTGTCCTCTCTGAGCCTGCCTGGGTCAGCCTATTCCAGATGTTAGAATTTTTGTGGTGTGTTCCTGTGTTCTGTGTTGTTTAGTGCATGCTGTTGCTAGGTGGGTCAGCTTCACTTCCAGTTCTGCAAAATGTAAAAGTGGACCTTGGTGTCACTAAAGACTGCATTTAGTAAACTATTTTGAGTGGCTCATCACATTTGATTCAAGAAGCTTGTCAGAGCAAGGGACTCCGTTTGACTTTTCAGCCATGAGTTGGATTTAGGTTTTTTTATGCCTTTAATTAGAGGGTAAATACTGGAGTGGGTAGGTAACATCAAAAGCTCTTCAAGAGCAAGGAATCATAGAATGGTTTAGGTTGGAAGAGACCTTAAAGCTCATCCAGTTCCAACCCCCCTGTGCCATAGGCAGGGACACCTCCCACTAGATCAGGTCGCTCAAGACCTCATCCAGCCTGGCCTTGAACACATCCAGGGAGGGAGCAGCCACAACCTCCCTGGGCAACCTGTGCCAGTGTCTCGCCACCCTCACTGTGAAGAATTTCTTCCTAACATCCCGTTCAAGTCTCCCCTCTGCCAATTTGAACCCATTCCCCCTCGTCCTGTCATTACAGGACCTTGTGAACAGTCGCTCCCCAGCCCTCCTGTAGGCCCCCCTCAGATACTGGTAGGCTACTATAGGTCTTCTCGAAGCCTTCTCTTCTCCAGGCTGAAAAGCCCCAACTCTCTCAGCCTGTCCTCACAGCAGAGCTGCTGCAGTCCTCTGATCATCTTTGTGGCCTCCTCTGGACTCTCTCCAGCAGTTCCATGTCCCTCCTGTGCTGGGAGCTCCAGAACTGCACACAGTAAAGGAGGTCTGTCTAGGAGCGGTTCAGGAGCACGCTCTTTATTACCCAGAATTTAAAATCAGTTCAGTTGTGTAGAACTAGAACTCCTATCCTAGGGTCACTTTCCAACAATTTAAACCTGGAGAGGGAGTGGGTAGGATTGTCAGGGTGTTACCACCACTCTGGGTGGCTGACGTGTTGCCTTCCTGCTGGTGGGAAGCCTTCTGTTGCCTGCTGATGGTAATATGGAATTGTAATATGGAAAATGCTTGGAAGATCAAAAGCTACTTTAGGACTTGAGGAATATTCATTCCATGGGATGGGTGACCACTGCAGAAATAACTTACCAACCCCCCCCCCCTTATTCTGACATTATTTTGGGTGTGGGTAGGGAGGGGCAGTCCACAGTCACCGACTTGGATGGTGGCAGGCTGTTGGCAGCATCAGTAGTGTCGCTGGCACCATTGCTCTTGAGCTGTTTGGAGCAGGTGCATGGGCTTGACACCCCCTTGATCCTCCTGTGAATCGCTGTAAAAATCACCACACAAATATCCTGCCATGTAAGTACAACACATGCAGGCTCTTGCTAAAGGCTCTTGAGAGATTTAGTAAGAGAATTGGAGAATCAGGTCGGAGTTTTCACTGATAAATCCTGCTCTAAAGCCTGCCCTTAGAGCAAACCAGGCAACAGATGCTTTCTGTTAGCTTTGAAGAGATGGGGGTGGAGGTAAGAAATAGATGATCAGTTCTAGTACTGAGTAGTCTTACTGTATTTCTCTTAGGATTCTAATGAAACCTAAGGGAGCCTAAAGGGATGACAAGTAAACATGCTGCAGCCATGTAGTGTTTACTGAAGCTAACATTGCTCTCTGATGGTAAATATGAACATTTTCTATTTCTATAACGGAGGTTTTTGTCTTTTTAATAGGATTAATTTTAATTTAGCCTAGTTGGGTGTGATTGCCATGTTGCTGACTAATTATTTTTTTTTTTTCCCCCAGATGATTTTAATGGGATTTGGTTAGTCCCAGTGAATGAAGAAGAGGAATCTGACTACATTGACACCAGCTATATTCCTGTGAGTAAAGAGACTTGGTCCATGTAAAAAGCAGTGTGCCACAAAGCAGTTAAAGCATGTCACCAGCAGATGAGAATCACCACAGAGCTTCATGGACATGTCATGTTTTCAGCATTTCCTTCAGCTTCCAACATTTTTCCCACAGGAAGCTGCTTTTCAGCAGGTACTGGCAGAAACTGAGAAGTTTGGTGGCACTTTAAGAGATCTAAAAACACACAGACTTTTAACTGAGAAACCTTTCTGGGTTTCTACATCAAAAGGGTTAAGCCAGACACTCCACAATGAAGAAACCAGCCTAAGTAGTGCATGGAGGGAGCTTTCTGCCTTGTCTCATGGTCCTGGTGTGCCTCCTTCTGCCTGGTGTAGACCACTCATTTACCAGGGAGTTGGACTATGGGTCTAGGATTGTTAAAGTATATGCAGAGATACGGTCAAAGACTTTGGCATGTGGGTAGAGCTAAAACCATGGCTCTTGGCACACTCTCATCTGAGCCTAGGCCATCAGACAGACATTTTGCTTCCACTGCTGCAGGGGTTTCCCCCTCTGTTACCTCGTGCTGTGGCTCAGTGTAAGCTGTGTTAGGGAGAACAGTGTCCACTGGGTCACTGCGTGGGAAGAAGGCAAGAGCTAGAGCATTGGTGTAAAAAAAAGCCCTTGCACTTGGAGACCATATGCACATGAGCATCTCTGCATCCTTGCCATGAACAGAGCTGGTTCTGGCTCTGCTGGAGAGAGCTGAGTCACCATTATGGAAAAGGGAGGAGCCCTGAGATGAGTCAGTGAAGCAACTTCCTTGTCACTGTGGCACTGCCCATGCAGGTAGTGCTGGGCATGTGGCCAGCACTGAGTATGTACAGGTCAAGAGCTCAAGCTGCAAAGGCCTGAGCTCACTGAATCAAGGAGAAGTGTTCCAGCATTGAGAAATGTCCTTCACAACCTGGGAAACGTCTGTGACATGGGATTATAGATACTGAGGAAAGGCTGAGTGAGCTGGGTCTCAGTAGCTTGGAGGAGACTGAGGGGGGACCTCATTCATGTTTATAAACATGTGAAGGGTAAGTGTCAGGAGGACAGAGTCAGGCTCTGCTCAGTGATGTTCAGGGATAGGACAAGGGCCAGTGGGTGCAAGGTGGAGCATTTGAGCTTCTGCCTAAACATAGGGAAAAACTTTGTCACTGAGGGTAGCAGAACCCCAGAACAGGCTGCCCAGAGAGGTTGTGGAGTCTCCTTTTAGGGAGACGTTCAAAACCCAGCAGGACGCATTCCTGTGTGATCTACTCTAGGTGATCCTGCTCTGGCAGGTGGTTTGGACTGGATGACCTTTCAAGGTCACTTCTAGCCACTAACATTCTGTGATTCTGTGATAACAGGACTGTTATGTCTGTCCTTTTCAGCTCTGTTTGCTTTTTATCTCTGTAGTTCTACTCACAGCATAAAGCAGACCATAGCACATGGGACAGCCCTGTTATCTTAATGATTGGCTTTTCCTGCTGACTGCTTCTTCATTAAGCACCTCCCTCCAAACACAGTGGTGACAGACATCTGGCACTTAGGTCAGGCAGAGTCTATGCTAGCAAATTCTGTGTAGTGCACAAACTCAGGTTGAGCCAACTTGTAGAGAAGTCTGGAGAAGCCATTTATGGCAAGTGCTCCCTAAGCACAAATATTTTTACAGTCCACGTACTGTGGTGGCACAGAAATTTAAACAGGATCATGTTGTGTGGTCAGTGTTATCTTCTGCTCAGCAAATCTTCACCAATGCAGGGTCACAGAGTCACAGATTGCATCAGGTTGGGAGGGATCCTCAAAGTCACCTTGTCCAATCCCCCTGCAGTGAGCAGGGACACCTCCAACTAGATCAGGCTGTCCAGGGCAACATCAAAGGTGATACTGGAGCACAGCACTGTGAGGAGAGGCTGAGCGAGCTGGGGGTGTTTAGCCTGGAGAAGAGGAGACTGGGGTGACCTCATTGCTGTCTACAACTACCTAAAGGGAGGTTGTAGCCAGGTGGGGTTGGTTTCTTCTCCCAGGCAACCAGCAACAGAAAGAGGGGACACAGTCTCAAGTTGTGCTGGGGGAGGTATAGGCTGGGTGTTAGGAGGAAGTTCTTCACAGAGAGAGTGATTGGCATTGGAATGGGCTGCCCAGGGAGGTGGTGGAGTCACCATCCTTGGAAGTGTTCAAGAAAAGCCTGGATGGAGCACTTAGTGCCATTGGCTAGGGCTGGGTGATAGGTTGGACTGGATGATCTTGGAGCTCTCTTCTAACCTGGTTGCTTCTGTTCTGTTCTGTTCTATTCTATTATATATATAGCTATATATTAATTGTTATGAGAAGGAATAGAAGCGGGGTCAGAACTTAGTATTATATTTGATAATTAGGCTATTCTAGGGGGAGAAAGAGAGAGGATTTCATACAGTATTTTTAGAGTATGTCTATGTCTTAGACCACACAGAATTTTAAAGCATCAGTGCTGTGAAATTAGTGGAAGGGTTTGAGAAAGAATATATTGATCAACTCCTACAGCAGTTGTTCTCAAATTTGAAAGGAGACATTGAACTGACATCATGGGAATTTCTCCATTTATTTGTGAATTTACTTCAAAAGTTCTGCTGTATCCATCCCATTTGAAATACTGACATTTTTGTTAAACACAAGCAAAAACCCCCACAACTGCTTTGTGACAGTTATGTTGAAACGAACTGTTTGACTTGATTGTAAATACTTTCAAGGCATTTCTGCCACATACAAGAAGACAGCAGAAAGAACTTTTGCTGAGACACACATTTCTGTCCTTAGTAGTAGGTATGGAACTCTACAAAACCTCTAAAGCCACAGCAATAATGAAATCAGACCTAAACAGTACATGTGAAATGACAATGCAAAGAAGCATGTGCACAGGAGATCCTCTGAACCAAACCAGCATGGGTTTTTTAGTTAGTTTGTTTTTCCCTCCATAGTCCCTGTGTTTTCCTTTGTGGCAGAAGATTTGTCATCTGTGTGCTTGCTGACTATTTCTGTCTCCTGCTCCCAAGGCAGAAGTCCTGGAGCATAGACTCTTCTGGGTGGTTTATCTTCCCAAGGTGAACGGCAGTAGTGCAGTGCCTGTGCAAAGCTGAGGACTTTGCAGGGTGGAGAGCTATGGAAGTGAATTGTGAAGGTTCAGTCTCAGCTGTCTCTGTGCAGCAGTCACTGCTGAGCAGGTGTCTGCAGTTCCAGTAAAGGCTCCTGTTGTTAGAGATACCTGGTGGAATCGTTGGGGAGCACTGTGCAAGCAGGTGGAGGAGTAAGCAAAGGCCATCTGCTCCATACCTTCTGCCTGCACAATGGCTGCAGGCTTGCATGGCACTGAATCCTCCAGATTACTGAGCCTGCCTGACCTCAGCTTAGCTGCTTTTTGCAGTACCACTGATTTTACTCTGTGTCCACATCAGCAAAGCTGTGAAATGAGATCCATGCTTCTGTGTGTTTTAGTGCTGGAGTGGGACGAACAGGAACATTCATAGCCCTGGACCGGCTCCTGCAGCACATCCGTGACCATGAGTTTGTGGACATATTGGGTCTGGTGTCTGACATGAGGTCCTACAGAATGTCCATGGTGCAGACAGAGGTAAGAGAGTTCACTTTGATGTTTTCAATCTATCATTGCATCTATCTCATACCTCTCTGCAGCATGTTCACGTCCAATGACTGTTGCTGCTTCTCAACTCCTGACAAAGTAGCTGTGATGTGACACAAGTTTACTGTCACGTTACTAATCTGCTGCTGCGTAGGTGAGTCTGATAATACAACCACAGTCTCAATGTTGTCTTCCAGAGGGGATGAGTTATTCTCACCTCCTGTGAACTTACTGTTTTCCAGTGCATTCCTTGCATGTTAACACAAGAAATGTCCAGACCACGTTGAAAAGACTCAGGCTTGCTGAGGGGATTAATGCCTCATGAAATGATGTCAGTGTTGGCAGCCACTCAGGCTTGTGCAGGAAGGTATCACCTGGGCAAGGGTAGGAGCTTGGCTGCACAAGGGTAATACAGACAACAAGCCAAACAGACTAAAGAGCTGTGAGTCTGCCACACACCCTCCTTGTCCCTGGTGGGTACCAGGCAGTTGTCTTTCTCTTTTGTAAGGCAAACATCAAGAGAATAGTCTGGTATGTGTTGTCAGAATACATAATAGGGAAAAAAAACCCCACAAACTCTTATTCCAAAGCAGAAGCTTTGATGCATCTGAAACTTTCCCAGGATCTGTATCAGTGACAGAAAGATTTCACACCTGTTGTACTCCTCACTGTTGGAGACACAGCATGAGCTGACAGCATCCCTGCATTAGAAGTGCCACCAGTGCTGTTTGCAGGCTAGGACTGGCAGGTAACTTGTTCTTGAGGGCTGTAGAACTTATAGCAAAGCAAAGAAGGCTTAGGAGGGAGAAGAGAGGAATGGAGGAGAAAAGCCTGCAGTGACAACAACAGGCATCTAAACCAGGTCCTTATTCTCAGTCCCTTCTGGATCATTCCTATCCAACTACCACTATTCATCACAATTCAAGAAGTAAACACCAGAGAAACAAACCCTGACAGTTTCTTTCAGTTGCAGCTGCACTCTCACCCCAGAGTTGATGTGAGGTTTTTGGCTTTGGGGGTTTTATGAAGAATGTTTCCAACTGATCTTCTGCCATTAACAGGGGCTCAGGATGGGGGCCAAAATACAGACTCAGCTTTTGAAACAGGTATACTAGGTGCATATTTCTATATTACTTTGGCATCATCAGTTACAATGGGAAAACTTCCTTCAGAGACTCCCATCTCTGTTATGCAAAGCTGCAAAGATTTAACGTAAACTCCCAAATAAAAGAGGTCCTTGTGAGGGGTACTGAAGAAACAGGACCATTGTATGAATTGCCCCTGTTCCCTAGCTTCTCTTTCCTTGCATCTAATACTGCTTCCACAGTTCCCAGTTAGCCACTAAGCTCAGTCCCAAAGTGGAGATGCTTTTTCTCAAGGCAGACTGCAGACAGACAGATGCAATGGGAGTGAGTGCCCTGTCTTCAGGGAGCAGAAGGCTCACAAGGAAGGCTTTCATTATGTGTTTACTCTCTGTGAAGAATTATCAGGGGAAACAAATCCAAAGCCACAAATGTTCTAAATTTCTCATCTGCTGCCTCCTGCCTCCTGCTGGCCATTGCCCATGGTGTCTACAGTCATTCTGTGTCATAAGCCAGAGTAAGCAGGTTACTTTTAAAGCATTCTTGTGCACACACAATATCATAGCAGGAGCTGGCTGTAACAGAAGCTTGGCTGAAGGTGGCAGGGTACAAGATTGCTGCAAAGATGCCAGAATCACACTGCTGCAAATGATACTGCCTGAATAGCCAGAATGCACTAGACAGCTTTGGAATGCTTTGTTGCTGTTGTGACACACAGCACCTGGGAAGTCTCCCTGTTTTCTTTCATCTTCTCTTTTAATGTGCACCCGTTATGAAGAAGTAGAAGCATAGCCTGTATGGCACTGGTTTGGGGTTGGCTATTGAAGAAGTAGTAATAGGCCTAAGCTGCTACTGAATCATGTAACTACAGAGAAACTGAGGGAGACTACTGGAGAGCCAAGGGCAGTTAAATAGGCACTTAGCAGGAAAAAATTAAGGTCAGGGGAATAAAAACCCAAACAAACCAAAAAGTCAGCAACCCAAGCTGTTTGTAAAATATTTAAGCACAGACCCCAGAGCATGCTTACAGATTCCTCCATTATTGCACTTCCCATACATAAGTTGTTGCCTATATTTGAAGCTGCAAGGCTACACACAGACATAATCCCTCAAATACTCCTGAGGTATCAGGTGCAACCCTTAGGTCTGTTAGCTTCATGGTTTAGCCACTACACAAACTTCACAGTTGAGGAAAAACATCCTAGAAAAGCTTGTCCAGAAACATGGGTTGCCATTCATAATCATTCAGCCCACGGAAATAAGCTTGCTTGACCAAATAGCTGCTATTCAAACTATGTTTTGCTTCTGTGTATCTGCTACACCCCTGAAAACTTAAAAATGCCTTCACTTCCCACAACAAAAACTAAAGCAAAAACTGTGCTAGTTACATGTTTCCTAATTAGGTAGACTACATCCACAGGTTTCTGTTTGGTCCCTTAATTAAATTGGCAAAGCAGTTCCAGGGAGCCTTTCTCAAGCTTTGCAAACTCTGCTGAACAGAGTCAGTTGTAGCTCTGCACAATTCTGAACAGCATACCATTTTTGGATTATACTTCCCCATACACCATTGCTTTTTTGCACACATGAATAATTTGGAAGTCTGCAGGCGTTTCTCAGCCTCCCCAAGGTTTTATTGGAGCAATGAAAGTGTGTATAAACACCTCACTTGTGGATCACAGCTTACCTGAGCACAAACCCTGGGTATCACTGGAATTGGTAAGTGGGCAGTAGTATTGATTAGAAGTGTTCTTTCTTAATTAACTGTGAGGTGTCACAGTGATTTCTCTCTCCCTGTGGCATATCCCAAGGGAAGAGGCAGACTAGAGGAAGGGCAAGAAGAGCTTTGTGGATGTTAGAATGCTGCTTACAAAGCAGAATACTGCAGTCTGAATGTAAAGCTGCTAAAACTCTTTGCTTCCACCCAATTCCAAAGGCTGACTTGACAGCAACAAAACAATAAAGTAGCTCCTGTGTCATCAAACATCATTCCTGTTCCCACAGCTAATAAGGCATTTTCAACATTTAAAAAAAAACTTCTTTTGTTTCCTTCAAAGATACTTTTCACATATCAAAGCTTTCTAAAATGAGAGTATATTTTAAAAGGTCCTCTCTGCTCACATCCTAAATAGAACATTTTGGACAAAACAATGCATTTTTTCCTCTCTTTTTGTTTGAGACACTGAAGGTTTTGAAGGAAACAGGAGATCTTCTTCTGATTTCTTCTAACTGCCAAGAAGCTGAAAAAGACTACAGCAGAGAGGTGAAGGTCCCTGCAGTGCCTTAAATTGTCAGGGAAACTTCAGCAGAAAGTGAAATCTCTGCCCTGGTGCTGTTCAGATTTCAGAGCCTACAGTACAGCAATCATAAAGTTTATTTCAGCAAAGTTAAAGGGTAAAAGACAACCTGAGTTGTACTGCATTGTTAAACTGTTAATAGTTAAACCAAAACCTGAGAAAACCAACACAGAAGCCAACAACCCAACTGCCTGCCAAGACCCCAGATTGTTCACCTTAGCCCTTAAAGATATGGAAGGTGGGGGTGGGGGGGTGGTGTGTGTGTCTGTTTCTCTCCCAAGTGTCACCAAAGGCACCTCTGAGCACACTTGGCTGCCTCTTTCTGTGCAGCTTTGCAGCTACACAGAATCAACACGGGCAGAGCGGTGCAGGTAACCACCATAGTGCCTTTTATGGAATCAGACATAATTGCCATGAGAAAAAAAAATAGTAGCTTTGATTATTTTTTTAAAAGCAAGTTTCAAAGACCTTTTTGAACATTCCCTACTCCTGTACTTACAAGCAGTGAAGCACCTGTCTAAGGGTGGCTTCAGGCCTTCCTTTATTTTGTTAGTCATTCACATCTAAATTAGGGGACTTAGCAGTGCAGTGAACGCTGTTCTGGCTAGGTATGGACACATGCTAAATATGTGAAATATAAATCAGAGAATAAAAACAACAAGCCTTTGAGGTCTGGGCTTGACCTTTAATGATAGGAGAGGTAGTGAGGCAATTTTCTCCCCTGGAGCTATTTATAGAGGTTGGATGAATGAAATGCTATGCAGGTGCCTGCTGGTTCAAGTGTTCCTATAGGGAGAAAGCATCCAGGAACTGTAATTTCTTTCACTGGGTAAGACAAGAAGACATTCTTAGTGATTGATGTGACACTTAGGAGTCCAGGCTGGGATTTTTTTTTACACTTCTTGACTAATTTCTGAATAAGACTCTGCTTAAATGGCAGGTGTCCTTTTCACCAGCACAGAGAATCTATGTTAAATGTAAGACTAAAACACAGGCACGTAACAAACACACAAGTATTTGTGAGGACATTTACAATAAATGGCACTAAACACCTTTATTAAGATTTAAATTTTCCTTTTATGAAAAATGAATAGATTTTTTTTTTCCCCTTATAAGCACAGGAAGAGCAAACTAATGGCAAAAAAAAAAAATCAAGAACACTTTCTTATTTCAATACCATCTTTGTAGCTACAAAGATACAACTATTGAACAGACAAGAAATACTGTTTATTGCAGACTTTAAGCTGATTCATGTGGAAAAGGCACTATGAAACTTAAACTAGGTGATTTTGTTTAAGTGATATTATATATTATATATAATACATATATTATATATAAAATCACACAACCATGTGAAATAACAGAACATATTGTGACAAAAATCATCGCCTCTTCAAAAAAATAATATTTGCTGGAATGGGTGTTTCCTTTTCTCCCCTTTTTGACTCCAGGAATCCACTTTTCCAAAGGATTACATTTATACAGGAAAACCAGCTTTTTACATAAGGGGAAGACTGACATCTGGGATCAACACAGAGAGGAGTGCAGATTGTTATACACTGTTCTTCTGATGGGTTAAGTCACTGACCAAAAAGGAAAAAAAGGTAAGTATATAAAACAAAGATACTGTGAATTGTTTTATGGCTGCCTACAGCAGATCTGATCACCTCTTTGAGCCAAGCTGTGTTACTATTTAGTTATTCTTTCTTGTGCAATGTTACAATTCATCATGAGTGAAGCATTGATAATGTAATCAATGTAGAGAGTATTATTTTTGCTACCAACAGTATCATTAGTAATAAAATATCTTGGGAGCGATGCAAGAAAGATTTCAGTCTACATTGGGCTGCTCTTCATTCTCTAAACATTTCCTCTCTGACTGCTGGCATCAACAACTTAAGCAAATCCCTGCAGCTAAATGCACGACAAGACCGAGTCAAAAAGACATAATTGCACACTACAGCAAGAGATGGGATTCAGAATCTTAGTATTACTGAAAGCTTCAGATGCTTTTTTTTATTGCTGGCTCAGCTTCCCTCGGATGAATCACAAAACCAGGCATGTTCCAGTTTATCTGTCACGTTAATTCCACAAAGCCAAGACTCATCTTTGGTTGTTAATGAATCGTGAGCTTGTATTTCCTTCCACCTGTCAGGAACCTCTATTGAATTTCTCATCTATTCATTTTTAAGGAACAGAAGCCAGCAGCAGCTAATTCTGTGGAGACTACTGTAAATTTTCTTTATGGTGGCTTAGTTAACGGTTACAATATAGTAAGGCATTGACCTTCACTGCTTCCTAAAACAAAGCTGGATGGTATAATGCTATGGAGAGTGGAACTGAAGAAAAGAGGAGACATTTAGTGGCTGCTTCCTTCATCAAAGGACTCCACACCTGAATCTGTGGCAGCTGCACTGATTTTTTCTTGTCGTCTTCTCATAATCTCTTGCAGCTCTGAACTACCACTGTTAGCCTATAAAGAAAAAAAAAAAGAGAGTTTACTTGTGGTTTTGACACATGATGAAGTTCCTCTCTGAGCGTTTTGGAACAAATTTAATTCACCTTGTGGCTCCAGAACTGAAAACTGGTTAAATAACATTTGTAATAGGAAAGTATTTTTACACTGTCCTTAAGTATGGACCAGAAAATAACCTGCAGACTGTTAGAAGTGTTCAGCCTGACTTTCAGCACTGCTGAGCATGTTTAATTCTCATGCAAGCCCCTGAGAGGGTTGAATACTGATGGAGTAAGATAGGGCTTCAGTAAAAGCAGGGTTAAAGGCTCAGCAAGTTTGTTAGGATTCCACCTGTGACTAGTTGAAAATGAGGAGAAATCATAGTTAGAAATTACAGCTAATAAATCCTTGGTGACTTTATTCAAAGGCGGTATTTATGCATGCCCGTGGGTTTGCACAGCCGTGGGTTGAGTAAGGGAGTCAATTTTAGTGTCTCACATCGCTCAGTGCCATGCTTTAGCTGTTCAGACACACAGGTGTCAAACTGAGAGCACAGCAGTGGGAACTGAATCGTCGTATCAGCAACAGTGAGGTCTGGTGAGGACAAGGCTTTACTTCACCTCTAGAGATGAAAAACAGATCTGCTGAGCTAGCTGTAAACAGATTGCTCTGACAACGTAAATAAAGTGGTAGCAAGGCCAGGGCACGTATCCACTAGAGCAGAACTTTCCTAAGTGTACATGACTGGGAATTAAAGTACGGGATTATAAAGAAAATAACAGATCTGCTGCTGTGTTATTTGGCTATGATGTGACCTTCCAAGCTTCCAAATCGCCTTCCAAAATAACCTCTGAATAAGGAAACTGAAACTGGTCTTAGAATGATAGAATGGTTTAGGTTGGAAGGGACCTCAAAAATCATCCAGTTCCAACCCCCCTGTGCCATAGGCAGGGACACCTCCCACTGGAACAGGTCGCTCAAGGCCTCATCCAGCCTGACCTTGAACACATCCAGGGAGGGAGCAGCCACAACCTCCCTGGGCAGCCTGTGCCAATGTCTCACCACCCTCACTGGAAAGAACTTCCTCCTAACATCCAGTTTAAATCTCCTCTCTGCCAGTTTAAACCCATTCCCCCTTGTCCTGTCATTACAAGACCTTGTGAATAGTCCCTCCCCAGCCCTCCTGTAGGCCCCCTTCAGATATTGGAAGGCTACTATAAGGTCTTCTCGAAGCCTTCTCTTCTCCAGGTTGAAAAGCCCCAACTCTTGAGATTTGTAAAACAAATTTCAGAGGACTGTTAAGGGGAAAAATTTTTCATTTGCTTCTGAACTCTAAAAATTTATTCCATCAACTAAAATTTAACTTACATTTGTTCTGTTATGTACATTACAATGCATTATCTGATGCCGTTACCTGACAGACAGGTTAGGTGTCCAAAGGAAGGCAGGCTAGGATGCTTCTCCTAGGTTAATTACCCTTGTTTTCTACTCCCAGAGTGGAAAAGCAAAGCAGAGGGCTTATAATTGACTCTCTGAAGGCAAGAAGGCAGTTTGACTTGTCTTAAATTCATTTTTGTCCTTGCCTACTTGGTTTCAAATAGAAAGCCACCAGAGCAGTCACTCATTACTGAAGTCATGCATAAAAAAAAAACATCAGCAGATCCCCAACAACGTGCTTTATCAGGGGTCATGGAGGATGATTTTTCTCAAAATGACTGAGCAATTGAGGCTGAAACAATTTACCTTCCTGATAACATCATTAAGAACATGACTGATGATCTTGAAACACTGCTCAACTAAAGCAACTGCCAATGCATCACGTGGCATAGCACAACAGGCACATCCTACTCAAAGGCAGGGTACAGCACAGCTAAGTAGCCTAGGGCTGTTCTCAGGAATATGTTTTTTTTTAACAGGCTGCTAGACTTTGGCCTTTGTGATTTACCCAGCTTAGATTCTAACCAGATCATGAGCTAACTCCATCATTCAGTCCCACCTCTGTGCCCAGGGTTGTTCCTTTCACTGAGGTGTCGAAGAGAATAAGGCACTTTTCCAAGCAGTTTGATCAGTGTATTAGCAAAGCTCTGTCATCTATGCTGATCAGGTAATATGCAAAACTTGTCTTTAAAAAAACAATATGTGTGGCAGTTAAAGCTTTAAATCTTTTAAGCAAGACTGTCCCAGCTTCATGAGGGGATAGAAGCATATTTTAAACTTTTTTTTTTTTTTTTTTAATGGAATGTGAAGACTGTAACTTCTCATTTGGATTTATCTCACCTCTACACAGCATTGAGTCCATTTCTTGGAGGCATTGAGCGACCTGGTCTAGTGGGAGGTGTCCCTGCCTGTGGCAGGGGGTTGGAACTGGATGATCTTTGAGGTCTCTTCCAACCTAAACCGTTCTATGACTCTATGATTCTTCAATTGCCACAAAAAGCTCTTAAAACAAGGAGTAGATGCACCTGCAGTTCTCTTGGTTTGAACACTGGTAAGCATTCTCCCAAGCACTACTCTGCATACAAGCTTTGGAAGTGTTGAAGGAACAACACTACTGTAACGGAAGCAAGCTGCCAGGGAGCAATGAATCCTTAGCTCAGTAACTCTGCTAGCACAGTGTCAAATGTGTTTTTCCCTCCACTCAGAAACTCATTAATAGAGATGCCTCAGCGTTTGACCTGTAAGGCCTCAAGATTCAACAGTGAGCTCACTTATGTTGTGAAGAATCAAATCTCTTCTACCAAGATGAAGCAAAACTACCTCATCACCACCAAAAGTACTGGGAGTTCCTGTTTGTCCAACTACCACGTAGAGCAAGAAGCAAGAAAGAGGGCATATTTCTCCTTCTTACTGTTGGCTCATTTGGTCTTCTAGCAGTCTGCTTACAGCACACAGTGTCTTAAACTTGAGTACTACCATGCACTTTTTCTAAAGCTTTGTGGACTCCTTTAGAAGTAGGGAGAGATCAAAGGAGATTCTCCTCCCACCTCTACTCTGCCCTAGTGAGACCTCACCTGGAATACTGCATCCAGTCCTGGGCTCCCCAGTTCAAGAGGAACAGGGTTCTACTTGAGAGAGTCCAACAGAGGGCTACAAGGATGCTGAAGGAACTGGAGCACTGCCTGGTGAGGAAAGGCTGAGAGACCTGAGGCTGTTCAGTCTGGAGAGAAGGTGTTAGGAAGGAAGGGACAGGGACAGACTCTGCTCACTTGTGCCCTGGGATAGGACAAGGGGCAATGGATGGAAACTACAGCACAGGAAGTTCCACCTCAACAGAAGCAAGTAGTTCTTTACTGTTAAGGGTCACAGAGCACTGGAACAGGCTCCCCAGAGAGTGTGTGAAGTCTCCTCTGGAAACTTTCAAGCCCTGTCTGAATGCATTCCTGTGTGACCTATGCCAGATTCTCTGGTCCTTCTCTGTCAGGGGAGTTGGACTTGAAGATCTCCAGAGGCCCTTTCCAACCCCTGACATCCTGTGGTCTATGATCCCACCTAGAGTTTTGATGGGTGCTCTTTCAATGCGTTAATACCAAATAATTCAGGTGCAAGTAGTGCTTCTTAAGCTGATGGGAACTGAGGAAAAAACAGCTGCCTCACAGCTGTGGGTTCAAAAGAAGTAAGCCAGTATTAGGGTGGTAGGAAGGGTCATACATACCTCCAATGCAGATTTCTGTACAGTAATTTGGCTGTAGACTCGAGACCCTTCTGGGCAAACAGTTCTCAGTTCCTCTTTGTTGAGGGAGAAAAGCTGAGCACCCGTCAGCACACCAAGGCTGTTGACAGTCCTGGGGTCACACACCAAGGGAACAGGAAATAAGCAAAAAATACACTAGTCAAGGGAGAGAAGTAGCCTGGCTTCATCCCACATTGCCTCACACAGGGCAACTAAACGAAGACAAAACTTAATGCAGCAGATCAGGATTCTTGAAACCAATTTGTTATCTATTATAACAAAGTACCTTTTGGTGGAGGCTAATAAACACAGTTCCTTTTTCCTAAATACAATTCTAGACATCCATGACCAAACTGACATATGTAGAGATATATATACACATTTATATACATAAATATTTATGTACATGTGTAAAGGCAAAATATTTTTTTCTAAGGATGCATCTGATGTGTCTTGATGTTCAGAAGACAGCTTGACTTTACAAAGTGGGCAGACTACATCCGAATTACTGACAGGCTTGGGGCAGTGTGGCTGGAAAGCTGAATATGAGCCACCAGCGTGCTGAAAGCCAATGGCAGCCTGACTTGGATTAGAAATGCTGTGTCCAGCAGGAGTAGGGAGGTGATTGTCCCCTTGCACTCCACTCTGGTGAGGCCACAGCTCAGTTTTGGGCACCTCAGTACAGGAAAGACATCAAGGTGCAGAGGAGAGCAAGGAAGCTGGTGAAGGGCCTGGAGAATAAATCTCCTGGATAGCGACTGAAGCAGCTGGCACTGGTTAGTTTGCAAAAGAGAAGGCTGAGAGACCTCATCACTGCCTACAGCTACCTGAGAGGACATTGTGGAGAGATTGGTGCTGGTCTTTTCTCACAGGTAACTCATGATAGAACATGAGGGAACAGCCTCAAGCTGCAACAGGGCAGGTTTAGGTTGGACATTAGGAAAAAAAAAATCACAGAAAGAGTAGCCAGACATTGGAATGGGCTGTCCAGGGAGGTGGTGGAGTCACCATTCCTGCATGTGTTTAAAGGTCGTTAAGAGGCGGTCCTTGGGGATATGGTTTAGAGTGAACTTGTGTAGAGTAGGGTTTTAATTTGGACTCCGATCCCAAGGGTCTTTTCCAACCTGAATGATTCTGTGATGCTGGGAAAATAATTTTAAGGCGTTGCCCAAACTTACACAGGATTGAATCCTTTGGACTGCAACCAGGCTTTCACATCCTCCGGTGAAGAGTCATAGGTGATGTTAACTACCGGGATGTTCGGTCGTGGCACATGGAACTTCCTCTGGGCTGCACTCCGGCCGATGGTGAGCCGGTGAACAAGTTCATCCTGCACTTCCTCCATCTGCGATTTCCTGCCTAGAGAGAGAAGTGCCCCACCAGTTAGTCTTGAGGTTGCTTTATCAAAGCCAACAGATTTCTCA
>VWZI01019114.1:0-10211 GCA_013396835.1 Psilopogon haemacephalus | reverse complement strand
ATTTTTTTTTTTTTTTTTTTTTTTCCTTTAAGGATTCACTCACTAAATCTGACTGAATTTGTATCCTCCTTTTCCCCCAGGGAAGATTTCATTATTCCCACTCTTTCTCTTGCAAAACAGAACAAAGGCAAAAAAAGCTCCCCCCAAAAAAACCACAAACCAAACGAGCACCAATATAGGAACACTCACAAAAAAACCCCAAATCAAGCCCCCAGTTAATGTTTATCAATATGTGCAGGGTGAGTGCCAAGAGGATGGAGCCAGGCCCTGCTGGGCGATGCCAAATGACAGGACAAGGGGCAATGGATGGAAATTGAGGCATAGGAAGTTCCATGTGAACCTGAGGAAGAATTTTTTTTCCCTCTGAGGGTGACAGAGCACTGGAACAGGCTGCCCAGGGGGGTTGTGGAGTCTCCCTCTCTGGAGATATTCAAAACCCGCCTGGATGCGTTCCTGCGTGACCTGCTCTTAGATTATCCTACTGTGGCAGGGGAGTTGGACTGGATAAGCTTTTGAGGTCTCTTCCAGCCCCTGACATTCTGTGATTCTGTGAAATTTAACAATGACCCTAAAAAGAGGACACAAGCTTCATGTTGCAGAGGGGTGCGTCAGACGGACATCACCTACACTGTGGAAGAAAAGGAGTACAAAAGGTAATTTAATTGTCATAATCTGTGTTTCTTCAAATAAAATTACTTTCTAAATTAAAAGAAAAGAGGTCAGGAAGAAGAGAAGACTGTTTATACTGTGGAAAGGCAGCACTTTCCACAAACATCTTTCAATTGGAAGTGTAACTTCTTAGTGCAAATCAATGCAGGCAAAAAAAGGTCACTGCTGCTGACACACAGAATCATAGAATGGTCTGGGTCAGAAGGCACCTCCAAAGGTCATCCAGTCCAACTCCCTCTGCACTCAGCAGGGGCATTGTAAACTAGATCAGGTTGCTCAGAGCCCTGTGAAGCCTCACCTTGAATTTCTCCAGTAATGGTGTCCCAGCCACCTCCCTGAGCAACCTGTTTTAGTGTTCCTCTACCCTCATGATAAAGAACTCGTTCCATACCCCTTTACATCCAATGAGCTATTATGGTAGTCACACTTTTGAAAGGGTTCTAAAACTGAATGCATTCCAAGCCTGGAGTGAGTGGTTGGGTGAAAAAAGCTCACAATTTGTATTAAAAAAAAAAAAAAGAACCCAAAAAACCAAGAAAACAAAAAAACAACAAAAGAGTTAAAAAAAAAAGTTGCTGTCACCAGACACACAAGAATTTGAGGAAGACTTTTTATTGTTTTAAAGAAAATGATACAAACTTGCTACCTCACAGAACCCATTTAAGGCTTTAGTTCAGTTGCTACTCATTGTCAGGCAACAAACTGAAATGCTTTTCATGGACAAGTCAATTTATAATGGCACTTGTATTATATTTATAATATAATAGTCAGAATGAAAATTGTTTGAAACACACATTAAAAGTTCTGTGGATAATTTCACAAAAATAAGTAGAATCCAAAAGGGTGTAGGATGTCTTTTTGGGTACTGAGGAGATGCTGATTTAAAGTCTCCCTGCAGTGGCTCCAGATTTACTATAAAAATGCTTTGACACACAACTTTAAGTCATGTCAAAAACACTCAGGATTTCCTTGCCAAGATATTTTTATTCAACCTTTTTCACATTGATACACAAATAGTAACTACAGCACCATCTCTGATGCATTCAGATGGATAAAACTATTCCTTTTCTCCCATTGAACTGATAGCAACAGAGGAACACAAACAGTAAAGGTAGCAAACATGTTTGTTTCTCTACTTTTCTTTATCTTCCAAAACCTCTCCAGGGATTAAGATTTCCAGCCAGTTAGAAAACTAAGCCCAAGCTTTATATAAGTTTTTAGGATTTATTATTTTTTAATCACCACAACATTAAAAAAAAAAAATCCTTGGGTTAACCATTTGCTTTTTTTTTTTTGTACAACATAGCCCCTGGTTGAAAGCAGACAAAATATCTTTAGTAAAATATTTCAGGCATTCAAGCCCTTCTCTGTTGGGTTCCTGCCCTACAGTGTGAATCAGAAGCCAATATGATGTACCCAAGGCATGTCCTCAGTGATATGTGAAGGTCTGAGATATGTGAAGCAGAGCCCTTAGGCAGTGTTATGGAAGCTTGCACCAATTCTTTTTCCAAACAGGAAGAGAGTGGGAGAATGGCTATCTTCATTCTCTTTACACAGCTTTTGAAAGGCTTGTTTTATCTAGGCCAAGCCTGTATCAAAAGATGAACATTCAGCTGTTAGATGCACTATAATACAGAAATAAGATGCCCTTGTTGTGAAGCAGGTACTGCATCACATGTTCTCTGCAGAGTTCAGGTGGGTGCTTGGGTAGCAGCTGCATGGGCAAGGTGTTCTCTGAGGTGCCTGAAGTCCATTAACTAGGCTTGACCCAAAATGCCCAGGAGGGTGCAAAGCACCCAGGAGGGTGAATGAGCTCTCATGCATGGCCCAGGGCCTCAGCGAAGGCCGAGAGGGCAAGAGAGATCTTGTAAACACTTAATTCGCAGCAACCTTTCACACCTCCTAATCTGTACCTAAAGCCAGGATGGACTTCATATTTTCCATCTGTAATGGACAGAGGCCATGCTGGATACAAGAAAACACACCTGCTATGACATGCAAAGACCATCTTAAATGGAAACAGAATGATCGTTTGTATGTGTGTGAAGTTCATCCTCACTTTCCCCATCTTTTATAACTGCTCAGGTTTCAGATTTTAGTTCAGTAACAAACTGCTCAAAACAGGGACAAAGGCAGAAGCTATGGGAAACAGCAGTGAAGCCTGTTCCTCCTGGCAGACTGTTCTCCTTGGGGCTGTTCTCCACACACTGCTGGACACAGGTGGCCACGTTTGCCAGATGAAGGGCTATGGAATGTGTTCTCTTGCCCTCCTAGAACAAGGACACAAAAGTTTGCTCAGTGGTCTGCCATTTGCTGCTGCTCTGACCGAGCTAAAAGGACCTGATTGTAGGTTGGTCTGGTGAAGAGAAGACTTAAATGTGATCTAATCAATGCTTATAAATATCTGAGGGCTGGGGGGTCAAGAGGGAGGGGACAAACATCTCAGTTGTGCCCTGTGATGGGACAAGGGGTAATGGGTATAAACTACAGCACAGGAAGTTCCACCTCAACATGAGGAAGAACATATTTACTGTAAGGGTCAGAGAGCACTGGAACAGGCAGGCCAGAGGGGTTCTGGAGTCTCCTTCTCTGGAAACTTTACAGCCCTGTCCGAATATGTTCCTGTGTGACCTGTGATAAATTCTATGGTCCTGCTCTGGTACAGGAGGAGAACTCAATGATCTATGGAGGCCCCTTCCAAACCCTAGCATCCTGTGATCACACAGCACTCTTACAACACGTTTTCTTTGTGTCAACCAGACCTGTTAAGACTTCTTGCAAGCTTTGGATACATGTTTCAGAATGGTGCAAATGCCCTAGAAATATAAATGACCATGAACAGAAGTGTAAAAACAGCCTTGTTGATTTTAAAAGCAATTTAGATTGTAAACCAGCAGCAAAACATACAATTAGCCAAAATACAGTGCAGGCATTTGCAGTGATGAAAGCCACTGACTAAAGACTTTAGTCATAAAAGGAGAGTATTTAGGACTGGGACAAGTGCAGAAGTGTTTTGTCCCTACTTACCACTGTGTTCAGTGAGAGTCAGAACACAAGTACATAGAAAACGTGTATTGTAAACCTGGGGTTGAAGTTAAGTATTTCACAGAATGTTTTGGGTTAGAAGTGACCTCTAAAGGTCATCCAGTCCCAACCCCCACTCTAGGCAGGGTTGGACTGTCAGCAGGGACATCCTCAAGTAGATCAGGTTGCCCAGGGCCCTATCAAGCCTCACCTGGAATATCTTCAGGGACAGCGCCTGCACAACCTGTTCCAGTGTTCCACTACCTTCATGGTAAAGAACTTGCTCCTAAACATCCAATCTAAACCTGCTCTTCACTAGTTTGAAGCCATTGCTCCTTGTCCTGTCACTGCAGTCCTTTCTAAACAGTCCCTCCCCATCATTCTTGTAGATCCCCTTTCAGGTACTGGAAGGTCACCGTTAGGTCTAAATAAACATAATCATAAGCATTTATCTGAAACACAGGGTTTTGAAGAGCTTAAGGATTAAGCAAAGCGCACAGGAATGGGAGAAATATTTCTCTTGCTTCTAAGCCAAACTTACGATCCACAGGAATTTGCTTCTGCCTCTGGGTGTCTCGTGCAACACTCCCACCACTGTCGCTGGAGGTGCTGCTTTGGCGGCTGATGGCTGCTGGCGCTTTGGGCACAGTGACTGCTATGGGCGCTGGCGCGCTGGGAGGGAGGGGGACAGCCACAGGGACAGGAGCGGGTGTTGGAGGTGGCGAAGGAGTAGCAGGGACTGGTTCGGGCTGTTTTGCAACGTAGTCTGTCCTTTGTTTCTGAAAGGATGCAGAGAGACTTCAGTTTGTTAACAAAACTTGGGCAATGTATCAGCCGAACTCGGGACTCAGCAGGAAACGTTGAGATGCTTTGCACCAACTGATCTCATTTATTACACCAAGACATCTGACTTGCCCAGATATGGCTACAAAATTTGCCAAAACTCCACTTGGCATCAAAATCTGACATCCGTTTCCTTCTCTACTGGACACAAAATTCATGGCAATGGCATCACCTGAAGCATGTTACTCTTTCAAGCTATGACTCCTATAAATGAATTAGTTTCTAACCCCAAATTTCCATTCCCTGGTGCTTTTTAACAGCTTGCAATATTTTTTATTTTATTTTATTTTTTTTTCCCAGCATAAAAAGATGTGTCAAAAAATAGTGAAAACTTAACATAGCCAGCCTTATCTAAGCCTGCCTAATGGTTTAAGTGACAAACAGCACTGGTGTGGGGGTAACATTGTTCCTAGAACTGCAGCCACCCTTGGAGAGGTTCCTGTTCCCTCTACCCAAACCCAGTTGTGCCCTTTCAGCTATTTGTGTGGCCACTACATCCAACTAAAGAAAGCTAAACTCAAACATTCTTGGAATAGGGCAGTTCAAAGTTCTAGCAACATGCAAACTATCTTGCTGCTAGTGACTAACTAGGAGGTCTCTCAAGAATAATTTTAGAGAATAATTTATTTTCTCCCCCTTTGCATTTAGAATGTCATCAGTCACAGGAATACTCGTGTTTTCCCAAAACCATCCCAATGACAGCCAAGTCCAGAAGCTCATGAGCAACCTATGCAGCCCTTTTTGTTCAAACTATTCAAACTCCACCTCTCACTGTTTCAACAGTGCTCCCTTGCCACAGTTTTAGACTAACACAGTTTGAAAGTCTCATATGAAAGTTTGTTTGCTGAACAGATTCCTCATTTCTTAGTTATGAGACATCTGCTTGCTTTGGTATGGAAACAGATGAGGACATTCCCCAGATTCATTGTTCCTTCCTGAAATACCTTTCTCCATTTCCTTTGAGGCAAAGAGTTTATTCCAGATCAAGTAAGGAAATAATTGCAGGAACCATGTGTTAGAATTTGAGCAGTAGATCAGTGCCCTGACATCAATCTAACTTTCATTAAATGTCAGCAGCTACCCTTCTATGGGTGCCCCCAACTGGGTCAGCCTAAATGCTGGAGAAGGTGTTTTGTAGTGAATGTAAACTGGGACCATTACAGCTACACCATGCTGAGTTACACCTGTAGAATACTTATCGCATCAGCGTCCACAGCCAGTCAAAGTCTAGGAAAAAATGCTTTTGTTTCCCTTAATTTTTCACTGAACTTGTACAGTCAGCTGCTGACAGCAGTGAGCCCTTGTGGCCAAGAAGGTCAATGGCATCCTGGGGTGCATTCAGAAGAGTGTGGCCAGCAGATCAAGGGAGGTTCTCCTCCCCCTCTACTCTGCCCTAGTGAGACCTCACCTGGAATACTGCATCCAGTCCTGGGCTCCCCAGTTCAAGAGGGACAGGGATCTACATGAGAGAGTCCAACAGGGGCTACAAGGATGCTGAAGGGACTGGAGCACTGCCTGATGAGGAAAGGCTGAGAGACCTGGGGCTCTTAATCTGGAGAGGAGAGGACTGAGAGGGGATCTGATCAATATCTATATATATGCTGAGGGCTGGGGGTCAGGAAGGGAGGGACAGGGACAGCTTCTGCTCACTTGTGCCCTGAGATAGGACAAGGGGCAATGGTCAACATGAGAAGAATTTCTTTACAGTAAGGGTCACAGAACACTGGAACAGGCTCCACAGAGAGGTTGTGGAGCCTCCATCTCTGGAGACTCTTAAGACCTGCCTGGATGTGTACCTGTGTGACCTGTGCTAAATTCTATGCTCCTGCTCTGGTAGAGGGGTTGGACTTGATGGTCTCTGGAGGTCTCTTCCAACTCCTAACATCCTGTAATCCTGTGAAGCAAGCATAGTCTTGCAATACACTGCCCATTAAACCTTTTTAGTTTGTGTATTCTTATTTTACCCCGTAAGCATGATCCATCCCAGTTATTTTGTGTCTGCCTTGTGCAGTGCATTGCGGGGAAATTAAAACATATTAAAATATCGTATGAGTGACTTTTCTGTATTCTACTACTGCAACGTTAAGACAATAAATGCCTTTTTAAATGCCAAATGTCAAGGAAAGTGAAATGTGCAATATAAAAAAAGAGGGCAAGCAGAATAATGTACATTTCAGAAACCTGTCCTTTGGCAGAAAGGCAAATAGTAAATATGCAATACTTTGTGACATAGATGGAGGTAATTTGGGATATCCAAAATCTTCTTGATGAATTTTTTTTTTTAAATTCACAGCCATTAAAATGCTCTAACGATATTCAGATTTTTAAAAAATCTTGTTCACAGATTCCAGTTGCCAGATTGTTATCCCCACAATGTACCCTTCCTGTGTGCCCATCCCTAAACAGCAGGCACAAAAAAAAGCAGGACTTTTTAAAAATCACATGACAGAGAAGATTCATTACAAACCAAGGCATCAACTGCACATCATGAGAAGCATAATCCAGAGTGAGAGCTAAACACTACACGTAAGTTTCAACAGATGCTTGCTGATGTTCTTCCAGAAACATGTAGCACTGCAACCACAAGCCTCATTGAAACAATTTGCTGGAGGTCACAATAAAAACTGGAGGCAACAGCTAAAATTCCACATTTACTGATGGAATTACATTGAAACGCACTTCACATTTGGCTGCGCGGTGGCCAAAAGCCATTACCCATGAGAAGCACATTTAAAATTTCTGTTTTTCTTTAAAGACTTCTCTTTTTAACTCCAGATCTTCTGAGGACATCCACACATTCAGCCCATCCCTTCTATTCATGGCCACAAACAACAAAAGCATGCGCTACAGAATCGGGTGACTACAGACTCCAACAAACTACTTTTTGAGGTTCAGTATCAGAAGAGTAATGTTACCTCTGAAAGTTCTCCCAGCAATTGCTGTGAGGAAAATGGAGTAAATCACATCAAACAGCAGTGGTTAGAAAGGTACAAAGCAGCTACCTTATGCATCACTCCTACAATTTCACACACATCAGCAATTTAAAACAAAGGAATGTCAGTGCTAGTAATTACCTCCTCTTACTCACAAAGCAACTCATTTAGTGAGTTAATCTCGTTTCTTCTTCTGCATAATGAACAGAGCATTGGCTACAAAATACACCTATGTGACACTGTAGCAGCAGTGGACTCTTCTCAAAGCACCTACCCAGACAGAAACTGAGAAAGAGGTTTAATAAAAAACAACCCAAACAAAAACCTGAGAATAATGAGAACATAGAGAGCAGCTGCAACTGTGGAATAGTAACAATCAAGTCGCAAAAGGTATAAAAGAACCTGAAACTTAGTTATTTTAGCTTAATAGATGTTGTCTAGCTTAGAATATGAGACACTGCTGAGACACTTGTACCTGCTCATTTGCTGACAGCCCTAAGAACATCTCTGGGGTTTGTTTTCCTCCTTCCTCATAGTTTTAAGAATAAACCTTTCAAATTCCCAACTCATGCAAACTGGAACAAGTACTGAAAATTATTTGGAACAGTGATGATGATACACACTCATTAAAAGCCTGGATATATCAGACAAGCTTGCTGGTTTGGGTTTATTTTGGGGGGTTTTGTTTGTTTTTTTATTTTTTCTTTCCTTTTTTTTTTTTCTTCTTGCCAGAAAAATGTTTGTCTTTATAGGAAAAAACAAACAAACAACAACCAAACCAAAGGCTCCAAAGCTTTTTTTTTTTCTTTTTCCAACACACTAGAGAAAGGCCTAATTGTTGATCATTGAAAAAAACCAAACTCCAACAAAAATAAAATCAAACCCCAATCCCCAACCAACCCAAAGCCCTAACCCTGGGAACACCAGATTTTCCAATAGACTTTGCAACCAAAAAATAAAAGGGAATGTGTGTGCTTAAACTATGACAAATACAAATGTAGTACTGAAGAGGCACTGGATATAACTATAACTAGAGTATTAGTGGTGGGAAATGCTTTCATTAACACCGACACAGAAATTCCCATTTATTCTCCTTGTCTTAATGTTACGTTCTTGTTTGCACTGTGAGAGGAGTTCACCAAGATCACTGCAGAGCATCTGTTATGGAAGGCCAAATTAGGCCTAAACTTGTCCAGACATGTTTTTTGCTCCACTCTCCTGTTGTTGGGAGAAGTAACTGCAGGAATAGAGGACAAAAGGCTGACACCTCTGAGTCTCCTCCATGTCCCTCCCAAACTTGTAAACAGGGAACCCACACATGTTCATACACCTGTGTTCTGCCCTAAAAAGTAAGAGTAAGCCCTGACTTTAACATGGTTAAGTTTGCCAAACTGCCATTCAGATTGGCTGATCTGTGGCCAAAGAGCCATTAGTCTCGGGCTACATTGATAAAAAGCGACGAGCAGGTAAACACAACATGCTCCACCTTAACGTGCTTCTGTCATTGCTCTGCCTCATTGTGCTTCTGCCTCTCTGCAATTGCATCCTGCCATGCTCTGCAGCAGTGTGCTTGCTACATAATAAAAAGCACTGATGCTTTGGGTTTGTCCACCTGGAAACTGGCCTTGCCTCAAGTTTGCCTTCATGTGATGGGTTCACTTAGCCAGCAGGACATTGTGCCCATCTGCACATCTGCAAGACATCCTGCCTACACCTGCAAGTTCTCTGCCAAGTCTGGAGTCAAGAGGAACCAGAATCAGGTCAGAGATTGTCTGCACCTTTCTAGAGCTTGGGAAGATCTACAAGCCTTAGCGGCTAAGAATTTATCAAGAGAACTTGCTGCAAGTGTTTGGGTACTGTCAGGAAACTGTAGTTAGCCCTGGGAATCCGGACATAGCTTTTGTGAGTGAGTACTCAAAAGCCTCTTTGCAAAACTATAAGTGAATCTAAGTGTCTTCTGCCTTAAGTGGAAAGGAGCTTCTCCAGTCCCCCTCTCGGGCAAGTGGTATAGTTGACCACAAGAACCTCTTTCCAGTTCTAATGGTTTAATGTTTGTTATATTATTGCTAATTATTCCTTCAGTGTTCTAGGTCCTCTGTGTAATACTTTTCATGACCATTGCAAAGAACCTATTAGTAAAATTGTGATAGGCAGACAGACTCTTGAACATCAAAATTAATAAACTACATCAATGTTGAAAAATAAAACAATCTCACATCCATACCACCGTTGCAGCATCTAGCCTCAGTTCTGTCAACAGCTGTCACTTGGATGCTTACTTACGTCTCATTTTAAGAGGGAACTAACTGAATTGTCTTCATTCCAGGGTGAGAATGAAGTACCCAAGACTGAAAGAACACATTTCAAGCAAGGTCTTACAGCAGTTTCCTTTGGTGAGTTCAGAGTCAAACAGCTGCCTGCTGAATTCCCAGACATCTAAGGATCTAAAGTCTTTGTTGAGTGTAATGAATTCCTGGGTTGATTTGATTTACAAGCTTACCTTTCTAGAATCTTGCTGGAAAGAAAGTAGTACATTAAGGTGGAATAGGGAGAAATTTAGACAATTTACTTGCTCAAATCAATAATAACCAGATTTAGTCTCAATTTCTGTAAAAAAAGGGCAAATGGAGGCTTTTATGCCTATCATTAATCAAACTGTTCAGTTGGATTTTTTTGTATATTAAGTGACATCTCATAACATGGATTGGATCAATGTCAAATTGGACAGAATTTTTTTTTTTT
>VWZI01019113.1:11044-48735 GCA_013396835.1 Psilopogon haemacephalus | reverse complement strand
TTCTTCCTCAGCTCCAACCCTTCCTCCTGAGCTCCCAGCCCTTCTCCTGGCCCCAGCAGGGTGTAAGGGTTTGGGCAAACACGTTTGGTATTTCCCCCCTCCCAGCTTTCCACAGCCCTTAGCTATTTTGAGCTGAGGCTTTGTGGTTTGTCTGGCTTCATCTCTCCTCCCAGCCCTTTCCAGCTCTGCCAGTTAGCCCACGGGGATGTTTTGTATCCCTGAGGAAGTAATTGTATGGATTTGGGATTGGGGAAAGAGGAAAAGAAGAAGGAGAAGGAAAAAAAAAAAACAAACAACCTGGGTGGGTAGTGAGAGGTTTAAAGCTGCTCCCTCAAGCCTGGAGTTTATTCCTGATCCTGGTTCTGTTGTCCTCTCATTGTCTGCTGGCTCAGGAGCAGGCTTTGAAGTTGTTTTGGCCTCTGCTGCTGAAATGTAAAAAACCAAGAGCAGCATTCTCAGGCGTCTGGGAGCTGCAGCCCTGGAGCCCTGCCCAGAAAAGCTGGGTGAAGGCTGCCAACCCAGACTGTCCCACGTGGGTGTGAATTTAAAAGAGCCGTTTGAAGGCTCCTAACAGCCCAAAGTGGGGTTCCCACCCCACTCCGGGGAGGGCTGCAAGGTTTTGGTTGTGGCCAGCACTGCCCTCAGTCCTGGGAGGAGCAGAGGAGCTGATGCTCATTGTAACAGTCAGGCCAAGTCTATGCATTAGTGTGGAGGTTTTGCAGTTACCTGCCCCCTCCATCCCCCTCCACCTTTTGAAATAAACCCAGGCTAGGACTCAGGACACTGGAAGTTGATAAATGAAGCTTTGTATTTACAGCAGTGCACAATATACAAGCAGATATTTACAAGGTGTAACAGATATATACAGATATATACAATGAAAAGGTAATACAGAAACACCACAGACCCTCCCAGAGACCAAAATCCCCAAGAGAGGGTAACCAACCACCCCCTACCACCTTTCCCCCCTTCCTCAATCTTATCTCACCACCTGTCGATGCTGCAGATAAGCTGAGGTAGATCAGCCAGGGGGGTTAGCAGTAGGAAAAAAGTTAGTAGCATTACTGAGAATTAGCTACCAAGGCAGAGAGACAAAGGAGACCATGCAAGAGAAGCAGCTGCAGCCCAGCAAGGTCTGAAACTGTCTGCCTTTAACTATATTTTGGTTACAACTTTTTAAAACAACTTTTTTTTTTTTCCTTTCTCAGTAAAGCTCCGGGGTGAAGTGACATCCTGTGTTTTCCTCTCTCAGCCAACAGTCTAATTTCTCACTCAGATTCTCCAATTAGTTCAAACCAGCACAATTAGCAACCCAGCTCTGTGCCCAGCCTGCGTCAGTGGGATGAGGTTCAGCAAGACAAGGGCTGAGTCCTGCACTTTGCCTCACCATGACCCCCTCTGATGCTCCAGGCTTGGGGAAGGGCAGCTGGAAATTGCCAAATGGAAGGTGAGCTGGGAGTGTTGGTGGGCTGGTGGTTAAAGATGAGTCAGGAGGGTGCTCAGTTGGTCAAGAAGGTCAACAGCATCCTGGCTTGGATCAGCAATGATGTGGCCAGCAGGACCAGGGCAGGGATTGTCCCTCTGTGCTCAGCCCTGGTGTTGGTGTCTTCTCCCAAGGAAGAAGTGATAGGACAATAGGAAGTGGCTTCCAGGGAAGGTTTAGGTTGGACATGAAGACACTTGGACAGCATCCAATCCATGGAGCAAAGCTGGAGGTGGGGAGATTCAGACTGGATGTGAGGAGGAAGTTGTTCAGCATAAGAGTGGTGAGAGCCTGGAATGGGTTGCCCAAGGACCACATCCCTGGAGGTGTTTGCAGCCAGGCTGGCAGAGGCTGTGGGCAGCCTGATGTAGGGTAGGGTGTCCCTGGGCATGGCAGGAGGGTTAGAACTAGCTGATCCTTGTGGTCCCTTCCAACACTGACTGATTCTATGACTCTGTGATTCATCCTGGCTTGGATCAGCAGTGGTATGTCCAGCAGGACCAGGGCAGGGATTGCCCCACTGAACTTGGCCCTGGTGAAGCCACCCACACCTTGAATCCTGTGTTCAGCTTTAGTCCTTTCACTCTGAGAAAGACATTGATATGCTGAAGCATGCCCAAAGAAAGGCAACAGAGATGGTGAAGGGCTTAGAGCACAAAGGAGGCTGAGGAGAGGCTGAAGGAACTGGGGTTGGTTAGCCTGGAGAAAAGGAGACTCAGTAGAGGCCTTCTCATTCTCTACAACTCCCTGAAAAGAGGCTGGAGCAAAGTGTTGATGTCTTCTCCAAAGGAAAAAGTGATAAGACAATAGGAAATGGCCTCCAGGGAAGGTTTAGATTGGACATGAAGAATCATTTCTTCCCCAGGTAGGCTGAAACAGGCTGCCCAGGGCAGTGGTAGAGTCCCCATCCCTGGAGGGATTGGACAGCTGTGGAGATCATAGAATCAGCCAAGGTTGCAAAGGACTATAAGCATCAGTTAGTCCCAACCCCCCTGCCATGGGCCCTAGATCAGCTAGTTCACCCTAGGTGCTGAGGGGCATGGTTTAGTGGTGACCTGGCAGTGCTCGGTTAATGCTTGTGACCTTAGTGACCTTAAGGGTCTCTTCCAGCCCAAACCATTCCATGATCTTATAATTCTGTGTATCCCCACTCTCCATGGTGCCTCTGTCCTTGGTCCATGGGTGGATTCAAGCCTTGGCATGGATCCCAAGGCCCATGCATCCTCCATCCCTGGGATGCACAGATCATAGAATCATAGAATGATTTAGGTTGGAAGAGACCTCAAAGATGATCCAGTTCCAACCCCCCTGTGCCATAGGCAGGGACACCTCCCACTAGATCAGGTCACTCAAGGCTTCATCCAGCCTGGCCTTCAACACCTCCAGGGAGGGAGCATCCACAACCTCCCTGGGCAACCTGTTCCAGTGTCTCACCACCCTCACTGTGAAGAACTTCCTCCTAACATCCAGTTTAAATCTCCCCTCTGACAGTTTGAACCCATTCCCCCTCATCCTGTCATTACAAGACCTTGTGAATAGTCCCTCCCCAGCCCTCCTGTAGGCTCCCTTCAGATACTGGAAGGCTACTCTAAGGTCTCCTGGAAGCCTTCTCTTCTCCAGGCTGCAGAGCCCCAACTCTCTCAGCCTGTCCTCACAGCAGAGCTGCTGCAGCCCTCTCAGCATCTTGGTGGCCTCCTCTGGACTCTCTCCAACAGTTCCATGTCCTTCTTGTGCTGAGGGCTCCAGAACTGCACACAGTACTGCAGGTGGGGTCTGAGGAGAGCAGAGTAAAGGGGCAGAATCCCCTCCCTTGCCCTGCTGCCCACACTGCTCTTGCTGCAGCCCAGCACACAGTTGCTGTCTGGGCTGCACTCACACTGCAGCCTCATCTTGAGCTTTTCATCACCCCACACCCCCAGGGCCTTTTCCTCAGGGCTGCTCTCAGCCATTCCCCACCCAGCCTGGAGTTGTGCTTGGGATTGCTCTGACCCAGGTGCAGGACCTTACACTTGGCCTTGTTGAATGTGATGAGGTTGGCCTGGTCCCAGCTCTGCAGCCTGTGCAGGTCCCTCTGGATGGATCCCTGCCCTCCAGCAAGTTGACTGTGCCACACAGCTTTGCAGACTTGCTGAGAGTGCACTGATTCCTCTGTCCATGTCACTGGCAAAGATGTCAAACAGCACTGGTCCCAGCACTGACTCCTGAGGGCTGCCACTTGGCACTGGTCTCCAGGTGGACATTGTGCCCTTGATCACCACTCTCTGCCTGCTACCATCCGGCCAATTCCTTATCTAGAGAGTTGTCCATCCATCAAGTCCCTGTTTTTCCAGTTTGGTGACCAGGATGTCATGTCACACATGTATGTCACACATACACCCTCAGCAGCTTCACCAGGCTCAGATCCCCACACAACCTGGTGGGCTGGAGTTAACCCAGGCCAACTGGCCAGGATGGAGACCTCCCATCAGCTGCAGAGCAAGGACCCAGGAAACCAGCTGAGCCAAAGCTGATTTGGGAGGGCAGACAGCATCAAAAGAGCTGCAGAGTCCCACCCTGGTTTCCTCTGGGGCTTTGCTGCATCTCTCAGGAGGTTTATTGCCAGGAGAAATTCTCCAGCCATAAAGATGAGTGATGGCCCCGGGCTGCTGCTGCTGAAGAGCACCCAAGTGGCCAAGGCCCCAGCACGATGGAGGAAATGAACAAATAAATCTGCCTGCAGACCAAGCTCCTCTGGGCCGTTTGGTTTTGCAGCTCAGAGCTGCTCTCAGTAGCCTTCAGAGGCAGTGAAAGAAGAGGGATTGCATCTCTCAGGATGCTGAGAAGCTAAAGCCCTCTCCAGGGTGGTTGTGGTGTCCTCTGTGCCACGCACCATGGCTCTCTGCTGCTTCTCTCTCAGCGTTTAAAGGTGAAAAGGCAGAAGAAGATGTCTGGGAAGCCTCGAGGTGGGTTTCAAAGTCCTGATCCCAGCAGCAGAGAATTAATTTGTCTCCCCACAAGTCCTGGTGTTAGAGGCAGCTCCTGAAGGGGAAGATCTCAAAAGTCTGGGTGCACCATTGATTGGGATGCTCTTCATTCCTGCTCTACCAATCCCAACCTTCGAGAACAACAACAAATATGGACCTGGAGAAGAAGAACCACCATGTAGAATCAGTCATAGAATCAGACAGGGTGGGAAGGGACCACAAGGATCAGCTAGTTCCAACCCCCCTGCCATGCCCAGGGACACCCTACCCTACATCAGGCTGCCCACAGCCTCATCCAGTCTGGCTGCAAACACCTCCAGGGATGTGGCCCCAACCACCTCCCTGGACAACCCATTCCAGGCTCTCACCACTCTCATGCTCAACAACTTCCTCCTCACCTCCAATCTGAATCTCCCCACCTCCAGCTTTGCTCCATTCCCCCTAGTTCTGTCGCTCTATGACAGCCTAAAAAGTCTCTCCCCAGCTTTTTTGTAGCCGCCTTCAGATCCTGGAAGGCCACAAGAAGGTCACCTGGGAGCCTCCTCCAGACTGAACAGCCCCAACTCTTTCAGTCTGTCCTCATAGCAGAGGTGCTGCAGCCCTCTGAGCATCCTCGTGGCCCTTCTCTGGACACACTCCAGCATGTCCACATCCCTCTTGTAATAGGGACTCCAGAACTGGATGCAGTACTCCAGGTGGGGTCTCCCCAGGTGGAGTAGAGGGGGAGAATCACCTCCCTGGCCGTGCTGGCCACACTTTTCCTTATGCAGCCCAGGATCTGGTTGGCTTTCATGTGCCCCTACAGGAGAGGTGACTGAGTTGCTCAGAGCAGGTGGGTGACAGTGTGGCCAGGACCCATCCCAGACTGGGTTTATAAGGTGGGAGAACAGCAAAAACAGGTGCAGAACCCCCCTCAAATCTCTGATTCTTGCACTGCCAGTGTGATGGACACCCTCCTCCCCCCCTCCCTTCCTTGCTTTGCTTTTGCTGATGGCTGTTGACTACAAAACCTCCCAAAGGTCAGTAAGCATGAAGGTGAGAGGGCTGACACATGCCCCAGGATGTGCTGCTCTGATCACTGAGGACAAGCAGTAACCTTCCATCACCACCACCCCAACCAGGCTCAGTCCTTTGCTGAGCTGGAAGTAAACCTTCCAAGTCCTGTTTGTTATCCTGGGATGGGATGGTAGTGCTTAGGCAAGATGTCCACTTTACTGAGCACTGCTGGGGCTACAGATTAAATACTAGGTTGAGTTTTGGGCCCTTCACTGCAAGAAGGACATTGAGATGCTGGAGCATGTCCAGAGAAGGGCAATGAAGGTGGTGAAAGGGTATGGAGCACAGGTCTTAGGCTCCCAGGTAGTGACAGGACTAGGGGAAATGGAGCAAAGCTGGAGGTGGAGAGATTCAGATTGGATGTGAGGAGGAAGTTCTTCAGTATGAGAGTGGTGAGAGCCTGGAATGGGTTGCCCAGGGAGGTGGTTGGGGCCACATCCCTGGAGGTGTTTAGGGCCAGGCTGGCTGAGGCTGTGGGCAGCCTGATGTAGGGTAGGGTGTCCCTGAGCATGGCAGGGGCATTGGAACTAGATGATCCTTGTGGTCCCTTCCAACCCTGACTGATTCTATGATTCTTATGAGGAGCAGCTGAGGGAACAGCAAGAAGGACATTGAGGTGCTGCAGCATGTCCAGAGAAGGGCAATGAAGGTGGAGAAAGGATGTGGAGCACAAGTCTTGTGAGGAGCAGCTGAGGGAACAGCAAGAGGGACACTGAGGTGCTGGGGCATGTCGAGAGAAGGGCAATGAAGGTGGGGAAAGGATGTGGAGCACAAGTCTTGTGAGGAGCAGCTGAGGGAACAGCAAGAGGGACACTGAGGTGCTGGGGCATGTCGAGAGAAGGGCAATGAAGGTGGGGAAAGGATGTGGAGCACAAGTCTTGTGAGGAGCAGCTGAGGGAACAGCAAGAAGGACATTGAGGTGCTGGAGCATGTCCAGAGAAGGGCAATGAAGGTGGGGAAAGGATGTGGAGCACAAGTCTTGTGAGGAGCAGCTGAGGGAACTGGGGTAGTTTGGCCTGGAGAAAAGGTGGCTGAGAGGAGACCTCCTCACTCTCTACAACTCCCTGAAAGGAGGTTGGAGCAAGGTGGGGCTTGGTCTCTTTTCCCAAGGGACAAGTTATAGGACAGGAGGAAATGGCCTCAAGTTGCACCAGGGGAGGTTTAGAATCCCACAGAATCCTTTTTTGTTGGAAAATGCCTTCAGAATGAGGCCCAACCATTATCTAACTCTACCAACTCTGGTGCTACTCCATGTCCCCTAGCACCATATCTCTGCTCCTTTTAAACACCTCCAGTGGGGATGGTTCAGCCACCTGCCTGGGGAGCCTATTCCAATGCTTGAGAAGTCTTTCAGTGGCAAAGGTTCTTATCACATCCAATCCAGTTACCTCCATCCAACCTAGAGAGGTTCTCCTCCCATTCTGCTCTGCCCTGCTGAGACCACAGCTGCAATACTGTGTCCAGTTTTGGGTTCCCCAGTTCCAGAGAGACAGAGACCTGCTGGAGAGGATTCAACAGAGAGCTCTGAGGATGATGAAGGGACTGGAACATCTCTGCTGTGAAGAAAAACTGAGAGCCCTGGGGCTGTTTGGTCTGGGAACCTTAGGAAGAACCTGTTCTAGTGGGAGGTGTCCATGCCTATGGTGGGGGGTTGGAACTAGATGATCTGTGAGGTCCCTTCCAACCTAAACCATTCTATGATTCTATGACCTGTTCTAGTGGGAGGTGTCCCTGCCTATGGTGGGGGGGTTGGAACTGGATGAGCTTTGAGGTCTCTTCCGACCTAAACCATTCTATGATTCTAAGTTCTTCCCAGCAAGAGTGATTGGCATTGGAATGGGCTGCCCAGGGAGGTGATGGAGTCCCCATCCCTGGAGGTGTTTAAGAGGAGGCTGAATGAGGCACTTAGTGCCATGGTTTAGTTGATTAGAAGGTATTGAGTGATAGGTTGGACTCGATGATCTCAGAGGTCTTTTTCCAACCTGGTTAATTCTGTGATTCTGTAAACCCCTCCTGAGGCCATTTCCCCTTGCCCTGCCATTTGTTACCCTTTTCTCTCAGCTGCCTTCTCTGCTGCTTTCCCTCTCTGGAGATATTCAAGACCTGCCTGGATGTGTTCCTGTGTGATCTGCTACAGGTGATCCTGCTCTGGCAGGGGAGGGGCTGGACTTGGATGATCTTTTGAGGTCCCTTCCAGCCCCGAACTTTCTGTGATCCTGTGTTGTCTTTCAGCCCATGGAGGTGGCCTGGACACTTCCTTCTTGAACTCTGCTGGAGAGCAGTCCTGTGGAAAGGGACCTGGGAGTGCTGGTGGAGAACATCCATCAGGCAGCAATGTGCCCTTGTGGCCAAGAGGGCCAATGGGATCCTGAGGTGCATTAAGAAAAGTGTGTCCAGCAGATGAAGGAAGGTTCTCCTCCCCCTCTACTCTGCCATGCTGAGACCTCATCTTGAGTACTGTCTTCAGTTTTGGGCTCCCCAGTTTAGGAGCGACAGGGATCTGCTGGAGAGGGTCCAGCAGAGAGCTATGAGGATGATGAGGGGACTGGAGCACTGCCTGCTGAGGAGAGGCTGAGGAACCTGGGGCTGCTTAGTCTGCAGAAGAGAAGAATGAGAGGGGATTTGATAAATGTTTATAACTATCTGAGGGCTGGTCAGGAGTCAGGGAACAGGCTCTGCTCACTTGCTCCCTGGGATAGGACGAGGAGCAATGGATGGAAGCTGCAGCACAGCTCAAAACAAGGGGGAACTTCTTTACTGTAAGAGTCCCAGAGCACTGGCACAGGCACCCCAGAGAGGTTGTGGATTCTCTTTCTCTGGAGACTTTCAAGGCCCATCTGGATGTGCTCCTGTGTGACCTGAGCTGGATTGTCTGGTCCTGCTGTGGCAGGGGGGGTTGGACTCAATGATCTCTTTGGGTCCCTTCCAAACCCCTGACATCCTGTGATCCTGTAATGTGCATCCTTAGTCCTTGAGGACTGCCTCCAAGGGGACTACGTCGACCAGTGTCTGCAACAGGCCAAGGTCTGCCTGTTTTAAGCCCAAGGTGGCAGCTCTGCACCAGCCCTCAGCGCTGGCATCTGTGGGGAGCTCTCCCTTTGCCCCACATTGTCCGGGTACAGGGGTGCAGGGTTGCAGCCAACCACCATCACCTGCACCTACCAAACTTCACAGCACTGGGTTAAATTTCAATCCAGCTCATCTCTGGATTCTGGGCTGGCTCCAGCTTCGTTCCAGGGTTAATATTGCAGCCTCACTGAGAGTGAAAATGCTCCGTTGGCTGGCAAAGGTCACTCCGTGGCCAACACACCTGAAAGCACAGGAGCAGCTCCACCCTGGGGAGCCAAACATAAGGGTGGCACAATGTGACCAGCTCTGGTTGTCCTCTGGACCAAAGAAAAACCGAACAAACCCTGGAATGGTGATTTTTTTTTATTTTTTTTTTTCTCAGCTTCTTCCTCCAAAGCTGTGAGGCACTCCAGGATGCTGAGCTGCAGGCAGGATGTGGTGAGACTGCGGTTGTGCCTGGTGGGGAGGATTAAAGGACAACATCTCCTTGTTCCCATGCAGGTTTCAACTTTGGTCATGTCCTCTCCTCCTCCAGACGCTGTTCACTGTCTCATTTAAGAAAGGAAGCAATTAACTCAGAGGGGGAAAAAACAAAGAAAAAGAGGAAGAAAGAGCCCTTGGAGATAGAGAAGCGAAGAATAAAAGCTGCTCATAATGAAATTGAAACTGTTTCGTTCTTAAATGGAGAAGAAAGAAGGCAAAAAAACCCCCAAAAACCAAAAAAACAACCAAACCTCCACCTGATTCCTGGCCTGAGACCCTGCTCAAAAGACTCTCAAGACTCAAAAAGCTCCTGACTCAGTTTTGTCTTAGCTTTAAGGAGGTACAAGGTCTGGCAGCCCCCCAGGTGCAGGCAGAGATGATTGATCTGGACAAAGGGGACCAGGAGACTGAAGAGATGCAAATAGAAAGAAGGCCAAAAAACCCCAAAACAAACCAAACCCACCAAACCTCCACCTGGTTTTTGGCGTGAGACCCTGCTCTAAAGTCTCTCAAGACTCAAAAAGCTCCTGACACAGTTTTATCTTAGCTGTAAGGAGGTACAAGGTCTGGCAGCCCCCCAAGTGCAGGCAGTGATGATTGATCCGGACAAAGGGCACCAGGAAACTGATGTGATGCAGATGAAAGGCCAAAAAAGAGAAAAATAACAAACCCAACCAAACCTCCACCTGATTTCTGGCCTGAGACCTTGCTCAAAGTGCTCTCAAGACTCAAAAAGCTCCTGACACAGTTTTATCTTAGCTGTAAGGAGGTACAAGGTCTGGCAGCCCCCCAAGTGCAGGCAGTGATGATTGATCCGGACAAAGGGCACCAGGAAACTGATGTGATGCAGATGACACCACATCAGGTGAAAGTGCTGATCTGCAGGGCCTCCTGACCCTCTGTGCTGAGGGTCAGGAGGCCCTGCAGAGGGAGCTGTTCAGGCTGGATCAATGGGTCAGAGCCCATTGGAGTGAGGTTGAACAAGACCAAGAGCCAGGTCCAGTGCTTGGGTCAAACCAACCTCCTGCCACCTTCCAGGCTTTGGGAGCTGCCTGGCAGAAAACGACCTGGGGGTAGGTACTGATGGACAACCAACTGAAGGTGACTCAGCATGTGCCTGCGTGGCTAATAGCATCCTTGTCTTGGGTCAGCAACAGTCATCAGCATAAGGGTAGGGATTGTCCCCCTGCACTGGACGCTGCTCAGGTTGCACTTGGAATCCCCTCACCTCAAAAAGGGCATTTTGATGCTGGAAAGTCTCCAAACAAAGGCAAGGCATCTGGTGGAGGGTCTAGAGTTCTTTGAGGAGCTGTGGAGAAAAGGAGGCTCCAGGGAGACCTTCTCCCTCTCTAAATCTCCCTGAGAAGAGGCTGGAGAGGGAGGTGTTGATCTCTTCTCCCACAGAACGAGTGATAGGATGAGAGGAGACAGCCTCAATTCTACAGCTGGGGAGGTTTAGGTTGGACTGGAAGAACAATTTGAAGGGGGGCCTACGAAAAAAAAGATGGGGAGGAAATTTTTAGGCTATCAGGTAGTGATAGGACTAAGGGGAATGGAGCAAAGCTGGAGGTGGGCAGATTCAGATTGGATGTGAGGAGGAAGTTGTTCAGCATGAGAGTGGTGAGAGCCTGGAATGGGTTGCTCAGGGAGGTGGTTGGGGCCACATCCCTGGAGGTGTTTAAGTCCAGGCTGGATTGGGCAGCCTGATCTAGGGTAGGTTGTCCCTGAGCATGGCAGGGAGGTTGGAACTAGCTGATCCTTGTGGTCCCTTCCAACCCTGACTGATTCTATGATTCTAATGTATCTGAAGGGGGCCTACAGGAGGGCTGGGGAGGGACTATTCACAAGATCTTGTAATGACAGGATGAGGGGGAATGGGTTCAAATTGGCAGAGGGGAGATTTGAACGGGATGTTAGGAGGAAGTTCTTCACAGTGAGGGTGGTGAAACACTGGCACAGGTTGCCCAAGGAGGTTGTGGCTGCTCCCTCCCTGGATGTGGTCAAGGCCAGGCTGGATGAGGTCTTGAGCCTCCTGATCTAGTGGGAGGTGTCCCTGCCTATGGCACAGGGGGGTTGGAACTGGATGATCTTTGAGGTCTCTTCCAACCTAAACCATTCTATGATTTCCTCTTGGAAAACTGTTGACAAGGCCTGGCCCAGGCTGCCCAGGGCAGTGTTGGAATCACCATCCTTGAAGGGATTGAAAAGCCCTTTAAATGTGGTGATGAGGGGCATGGTTTAGTGGTGAGCTGGCAGTGCTGAACTAGGGACTGGACTTGATGGTCTTAAAGGTCTCTTCCAATAGAAGCAATTCTATGGTTCTAATTTGGCAGCTCACTGCAAGCTGAGGGCTATTGGTGGTGCAGTGGTGACAGTGAAGAGAGCAGCTGCAAGGGTAGGAAACTCCCACTCGGTGCCAGCAGCTCCAGAGGTCCCACTGAGGGAGCAGTGAGGATCCTTTCCCAGTTCCCATCCCTGTCTTGGCTGCTCGGAGTGACAGCAGCCAGACCACAGCGCCCACTGTATCTCTCTCAGCCCTCTCTGTTAATGAGTAATCCCTTGAGGAGGTGATTTTGGGGAGGTTTTGGTGACCTTTGCCCAGCACTTGGCCACAGAGCTGGCAGCTGGGCAGCTGTGGAGGTGTCTGTCCCCCCTCCAGCCGGGCTGGGTTTGAAGGTGTGGTGGAGGATTACCCATTAATGTTCTGCACTGCGGCCAGGAAAACATCAGCAGGGATTCGGCTTGGTCAAGGAGGTCAAAGAGCTTTGGAGGCAGAAGTGAAGCCCTGCGGGAACGGCTGCTGTGAGGTCTTTGGCAACCCTCGCAGCTCCTGCTTTGCCCTTCAGAAGCACTTGCCCGAGTTCATGACCGTGCTGCAGAGGCTGGGTCTCGGAGAGCATCTTGCAGAAGGCACCCAGCAGTGGTTCCCTGCTCGCACGGTGCTCCTGGAAGGTCACCTTGCCCGGGCTAGCTGGCTCAGCAATCTCCTTATCATCCCTCCCTTAATGACCAGGGTTTGCTTATCACCAAAGAGCAGCCTCGGAGCGCCGCAGAGCTCCTGCAAATTGCTGCTCTTTGTCAGTCCAGATGAGAGCCGTCAGATGGCCTGATCCTGTCCTGCCTTCTGCTCTTGGTGGGACAGTGAAGTCAGCTTGAAATGCAAGGTGTGGCGTGTCCCCCTCGCACGAATAAAAAGCCCTCAGAGCCTGTTTGGCATCACCCTCTGCCTGGAGACCCCTACTAAGGTGACCCCAGCCGTGGGTCTGGAGCTTTTCCCTACTTCCCTTCCTTTGCCCACCTTGCCCAGAATCACAAAACCTCAGAATTAACCAAGCTGGAAACGACCTCTGAGATCATTGAGTCCAACCTATCACCCAACACCTTCTAATTAAGGCACTAAGTGCCTCATTAAGCCTCCTTTAAAACACTTCCAGAGGTGATGACTCCACCACCTCCCTGGGCAGCCCATTCCAATGCCAATCACTTTTTCCATGAAAAACTTCTTCCTAATATCCAGCCTAAACCTGCCCTGGTGCAGCTTGAGGCTGTGTCCTCTTCTGTCACTGATTGCCTGAGAGAAGAGACCAACCCCCACCTGGCCACAACCTCCCTTCAGGTAGTTGTAGAAAGCAAAAACTGCAGGTTCAGGCGATCAGCTCCAGGGTGAGTGCCCACCTCATGAAGTGGATTCTCTGGAGAGGATTTAGTCTGCAGAAGAGAAGACTGAGAGGGGATTTAATCAATGTTTATGAATACCTGAGGGCTGGGGGTCAGGAGTGGGGGGGCAGACTCTGCTCACTTGCTCCCTGAGGTAGGACAAGAAGCAATTGGTGTAAGCTCCAGCTCAACACAAGGGGGAACTTCTTCACTGTAAGGGTCACAGAGCACTGGAACAGGCTGCCCAGAAAGATTGTGGAGTCTCCCTCTCTGGAGACTTTCAAGGCCTGTTTGGATGTGTTCCTCTGTGTCGTGGGCTAGATTGTCTGGTCCTGCTGTGTCAGTGGGTTTGGGACTCGATCTCTTTGGGTCCTTTCCAGCCCCTGACATCCTGTGACCGTGTGTGTGTGATCTCCTCAAAACCCTTGGAAGCATCTTCTTCCTCACAGAAATGAGGCATGGTGGGGGTTGGAAGGGACCTCTGGAGACCACCTAGTGCAATCCTCTTGCTCAAGCAGGCGGGCAGGCTGCACAGGAGCTGGGATCTCTGCAGAGAAGGAGAATTCCCAGCCTCTCTCGGGTAGCTTGTCCCAGTGATCTGGCACCCTCGCAGCAAAGTTTTAGCTCACGGTCGTGGGGGATTTCCTGTGTTCCAATTTGTCCCCAAGCCACCAGAGTCTGCAGCATCCCTGTAGGATGCAGGGCTCCAGGTTCAGATCTGTGGCTGGATCTTGCTCTGCCAGCCGGGAGCAAAGGGCTCAGCCCCTCTCCTCCCCCAGGGAATCAGGCGTATCCCAGGGGCAGGGCTGTTATTCATTATCCTTTTCGCCTGAAGAGGAGCTCCTTGGTGACCCCAGAGGTCAGGGAGAAGATCCTTGGACCAGACGGGACCGCCTCTGATCCTTGGGGCCAGAGCAGTCACAGCCTTCGCTCCAGCAGCACCTCGCAGAGAGTCCGACGGGATGGTAAGGAAAAGCCAACTGGAATGTCTCCGGGTTTGGGGTGGGAAGGGTAGTTCAAGCAGTGTGGAGCCCCCATGGCATGGTCAGGGATGAGGGGACCATGAGGGTGGACGTGGTAATTTGGTATGGATGTGGTAATTTGGTATGGATGTGGTAATTTGGTATGGATGTGATAATTTGGCATGGATGAGATAAATTGGTATGGATGTAATAATTTGGTATGGATGTGATAATTTGGTACTGATGTGATAATTTGTTATGGATATAGTAATTTGGTATGGATGTAATAATTTGGTATGAATGTGATCATTTGGTACTGATGTGATAATTCACAGTATGGATGTAGTAATTTGGTATCGATGTAGTAATTTGGTACTGATGTGATAAATTGGTACGGATGTGATAATTTGGTATTGATGTAATAATTTTATACTGATGTGATAATATGGTATGGAAGTGATAATTTGGTATGGATGTAGTAATTTGGTATGGATGTTATAATTTGTTATGGATGTTATAATTTGGTACGGATGTGATAATTTGGTACGGATGTGATAATTTGGTACGGATGTGATAATTTGGTATGGATGTGATAATTTGGTACAGATGTAATAACCAGGATAAGAAATAGGAAAGGTGTCTGGGAAACGAGGGAGGGAGGGAAAGAAAGCGAAGACATTCCCTGAGTTATTTAGGGTAGGCTCTTCCTGCTGAGCAGGAGAGGATTTTATCATAGAATCACAGAACAGTCTGGGTGGGAAGGGACCTCCAAAGGTCACCTAGTCCAACCCCCTCTGCAGCAAGCAGGGGCATCCTCCATGAGGTCAGGCTGCCCTGAGCCCTGGATCTTCAGTTTCCTCACTTTTGTTGTTTTGAGGGGGGAGTTTCAAAGGTTTTCTCGCTCTGTTGCTAGTCTCGAAGCCCAGCTCCGGTTTTTGACCTCGATGGGGCATGATGTGGGCCAGGCCAGCCCCACCTCCCCCTCCCCTCCAGAGTCCCTTGCTACTATCTGAGCTATCTACAATAGGTGGCTCCAGGCAGTTGTCACTTGGCTAGTGATGACTTATCACCCTGCCCAGCCAGGTGACAACTGCCTGGAGCCACCTATTGTAGATAGCTCAGGAGGTGGTGGGGGAAGGGGTGGAGGATGCCTGCAGACGCGGTTGGGAGAGTTCCTTCTGCACCCTTGGAGAATTTCCACCCAGTTTGGGGAGTCTGCTCTTTGAATGGGAGCTTGACCCATCCTAGAGATGGGTTGTGTGTGACAAGTGCTGTCTTCTTGAGGACTTAACCATGGAGTGTTGTCTTCATAGAATCATAGAATGGTTTAGATTGGAAGAGACCTCAAAAATCATCCTGTTCCAACCCCCCTGTGCCATAGGCAGGGACACCTCCCACTAGAACAGGTCGCTCAAGACCTCATCCAGCCTGGCCTTGAACACATCCAGGGAGGGAGCAGACACAACCTCCCTGGGCAACCTGTGCCAGTGTCTCACCATCCTCTCTGTGAAGAACTTTCTCCTAACATCCCGTTTAAATCTCCCCTCTGCCAATCTGAACTTATTCCCCCTCGTCCTGTCATTACAAGACCTTGTGAATAGTCCCTCCCCAGCCTTCCTGTAGGCCCCCTTCAGATACTGGAAGGTTGCTCCTTGTCCTATCCCAGGGAGCAAGTGAGCAGAGCCTGTACCCCCCACTCCTGACCCCCAGCCCTCAGATATTTATAAACATTGATTAAATCCCCTCTCAGTCTTCTCTTCTCCAGACTAAGCAGCCCCAGGTCTCCTCAAAGCCTTCTCTTCTCCAGGCTGAAAAGTCCCAACTCCCTCTCAGCTGAGGACAGAGGAGGGAGCCTGGATGGGAAGGTGGAAGGTGGAGTGTTTGGTCATAGAGAGGAGGCTGGAGAGAACAGGAGTAAGAGCACAGGAGGTGGCAAGGGAATAAACCATCCCCTGCAGCCAAGGTGGGACAAGGCGTTGTGTTGATGGGGCAGCAGGTTGGATCCAGACCTACTTGAGACAGGGGGCTCCACCATCTCTCCTCCAGGTCCTTCCTTGCTCAAGCCCCAGAAGGGCTGTCCATGACCAGGAAGAAATTGTTTTCCCCCAGCCAAGACCCTTCCAAACCACCATGGGGGATGCCTTGGGTTAACCCCTGCTTGGATGTGGATCTTTTGGCTGCACCCTTTCAGACCAGGCCAGGGTAGAGTGGCTCTGTGTGGATGGCTGAGGTTGGAGGGAGGTCCCAACCTGGTGGTCCCATGAAGTGATGGTTATGATGATGAGGCCACTCATCATTCCCATGATGATGAGGATGCATCATTCCCATGATGCTGAGGCCATGCACATGGCCCATGAGGTATGGTTACTGAGACAGAGTCTGGGAGGAGAGCAGAGCAGAAGCAGCTGCTGGTGAGGTATGGTTACTGAGACAGAGTCTGGGAGGAGAGCAGAACAGAAGCAGCTGCTGGTGAGGTATGGTTGCTGGGACAGAGTCTGGGAGGAGAGCAGAACAGAAGCAGCTGCTGGTGAGGTATGGCTGCTGGGACAGAGTCTGGGAGGAGAGCAGAACAAGCTGAGCTGCTGGTGAGGTATGGCTGCTGGGACAGAGTCTGGGAGGAGAGCAGAGCAGAAGCAGCTGCTGGTGAGGTATGGCTGCTGGGACAGAGTCTGGGAGGAGAGCAGAACAGAAGCAGCTGCTGGTGAGGTATGGCTGCTGGGACAGAATTTGGGAGGAGAGCAGAAGCAGCTGCTGGTGAGGTATGGTCACTGAGACAGAGTTTGGGAGGAGAGCAGAGCAGAAGCAGCTGCTGGTGAGGTATGGTCACTGAGACAGAGTTTGGGAGGAGAGCAGAGCAGAAGCAGCTGCTGGTGAGGTATGGTCACTGAGACAGAGTTTGGGAGGAGAGCAGAACAGAAGCAGCTGCTGGTCCAAGAGGACCCCAGTACACATCATGCTGTAAGAGGAAGGGCCGGGCTCAGCTCAATGGAGATGTCTTCAGCAGCCAGGAGTTCTCTCACTTTTCCTCACCGACTGCTCCTGGGCTGACTTGTTCACATGGAGACACCTCTGCTCCAGAGACTCAAGGGGTCAAGATGCCTCTCTGTGTCCACAGTCCTTCTCCAGATCCTTTGGAAGCCTGGCTCTGGTACAGTGGCCTTGGCAGAAGGAGGCTGTGTGTAAAAGCTGGGGAGAGTCTTGCTTTCTTCTGCTTCACTGCTTGGTTTTGGTGCAGGTTCATGGCCAAGGAGGATTCAAGTTCCAGAACTGGGCCAAGACTTATGGCTGCTCTCCAGAGCTGTACTTCCAGCCCACTTCGGTGGAGGAGATCCGGGAGGTAAGGAAGGTTCTTCCAGGAGACAACCCCCTGGAACTGAAGAGCAGGGAAGGGCTGTGGTGCTCCACCATGTCCAGCCAGAGAGGTCACAGGTGGTGGCAGCGTGAGTCCTTAAGACCCTCAGTCCAGGAGAAGGCTCACCCTGCTGAAGTGCACATTCACCAGCAGATGTGTCAGACATCTAAGAGGTGGAGAAAGCAGACACATCTGGGCCCAGCTGGACTCTGTTCCCTGGGTCTCAACATCTGGCAGCCTTTCCGGGGTCCCCTGCTTGCCCCAGCTGCCACACTGAGGGGTGGGAGTCACTTTTGTCATCCCAGAGATGCCTCTGTCACCCTGGGTGGGTGTCTCAGGCGGGCATCACATCTTCCAGCACCATGTAATCATGGAATGGTTTGGATTAGAAGGACTCCTTAAAGGTCATCTAGTCCAACTTCCAAAGGTGATCCCAAGGACTGTCCTAGGAGGTTGCTAGGGATGGTTGGGCTCCAGGGATGGTTTTAACCCCCCAAGGGCTGATGTGGTGGTTTGGAAGTTATCTGCCCCCCCCCATCCCCCCACTTTGAAATAATCCAGGATAGGATAGGACTCAGTCAGCTGGAAGTTAATGAATGAAGCTTTGTATTTACAGCTTTGCACAATACACAAGCAGATATTTACAGTGTGTAACAGAGATTTACAGATACATACAGTGAAAAAGGTAATACAGAAACACCACAACCCTCCCAGAGATCAAAATCCCTAAGAGGGGTTTCTAACCACCCCTACCACCTTCCCCCTTTCCCCAATCTTACCTCACCATCTGTTTCGTGCAGCAGATAGATGAAGGTAGATCAGCCAGGGGGGGATTAGCAGCAGGAAAAGAAGTTAGTGGAATTATTCAGATTCAGCTACAAAAGGCAGGGAGAAAGGAGCCATGCAAGAGAAACCCAAAGAGGTCTGAAGCAGTCTGACTTATCTATATTTGGGTTACAACTCTTAAACCATTTTTTTTTTCTTTCTCAGTAGAGCTATGAGTGAAGTAGCATCATCAGTGTTTACCTCTCTAATCCCTATAGTCTAATTTCTCATTCAAATCCTCCAATTAGTTCAAACCAGCAGAGCTGGGTTAGCCCAAGTAAATGGATGCCAACCACGGGTGACATTGTATCTTGAGATGTCTCAGAGCACCTCTGGAACCAGCCTTAGCACATGGCTGTGGGGGAGAGGTGGGGTGCTCAGGACCATTTGTCTCTGCAGATCCTGGACATGGCCAGGCAGCGGAACAAGAGGGTCAAGGTGCTGGGGGGAGGTCACTCTCCTTCGGACATCGCCTGCACCGATGACTTCATGATTCACATGGGGAAGATGAACCAGATCCTCAAGGTGAGCCTGGCTTCTGGGAGGTGGGGTCATGCCCTTGAAATGTCATGGCACCTCTGTTCCTGCAGCCACCAAGGGCTGGGAGGCATAGTCACACCCGGAGAGGGAGGTGGAGGAATGGAGATGCTGCCTTCTCCTCACAGACAGGAGTTTCCCCAAAGCAGACCATGAGAGGCTGAAGAATGCACATCTTCCCAGTGTGAACCCATCTGTTGTGTGTGACAAGTGCTGTCTTCTCGAGGACTTAACCATGGAGTGTTGTCCTCATAGAATCATAGAAGGGTTTAGGTTGGAAGAGACCTCAAAGCTCATCCAGTTCCAACCCCCCTGTGCCATAGGCAGGGACACCTCCCACTAGAACAGGTCGCTCAAGGCCACAACCAGCCTGGCCTTCAACACCTACAGGGAGGGAGCAGCCACAGCCTCCCCGGGCAACCTGTGCCAGTGTCTCACCACCTTCACTGCAAAGAACTTCCTCCTAACATCCAGATTAAGTCTCCTCTCTGCCAGTTTCAACCCATTCCTCCTCATCCTGTCATTACAAGACCTTGTGAATAGTCCCTCCCCAGCCTTCCTGTAGGCCCCCCTTCAGATACTGAAGAGCCACTATAAGGTCTCCTCATCACCCTGTGGTCTGCTGGATGGGGAGGAGAACCTGGAAGGGTCACCTTTGCAAGAGTGCCCTAGGTACAGCAGCCTGGCTAAGACCCATCTGGTGGCCACAGTCCAAATCAGGTGGGAAGCATTAGATGCTTCCATCAAATGATGCTGGGAAGGAAATAGCTCTTGTTGCCTGGGGATCATGTCCACGTGGAGAAGCTAGAGAGTGTTTACCATGACATCATAGCATTAACCAGGTTGGAAAAGACCTTCAAGATCATTGAGTCCAACCTGTCACCCAATACCTTCTAATTAACTAATCTGTGGCACTAAGTGCCTCATGCAGCCTCCTTTTAAACACCTCCAGGGATGGTGACTCCACCACCTCCCTGGGCAGCCCATTCCAATGCCAATCACTCTCTCTGGCAAGAACTTCCTCCTAATACCCAGCCTATACCTTCCCTGGCACAACTTGAGACTGTCCCCTTGTTCTGTTGCTGGCTGCCTGGCAGAAGAGGCCAACCCCACTTAGCTACAACCTCCCTTTAGATAGTTGTAGACAGCAATGGGGTCACCCCTGAGCCTCCTCCAGGCTGCACACCCCCAGCTCCCTCATCTTTACTGCCCTTCTCTGGACATGTTCCAGTACCTCAGCATCCCTCTTGAATTGAGTGGCCCAGAATTGGACACAGTACTCAAGATGTGGCCTGACCAGTGCCAAGTACAGGGACAGGATAACCTCCCTTGTCCTGCTGGCCACACTGTTCCTGCTCCAGGCCAGGATGCCCACCTGGGCACACTGCTGGCTCATGTTCAGCAACTCCAGGTCCCTCTTCTCTGCCTGGCTGCTCTCCAGCCACTCTGTCCCCAGCCTGTAGCACTGCCTGGGGTTGTTGTGGCCAAAGTGTACAACTCTGCACTTAGCCTTGTTCAATCTCATCCCATTGGCCTCTGCCCACCCATCCAGCCTGTCCAGGTCCCTCTGCAGGGCCCTCCTACACTCCAACAGAGCAACATCTTCTCCTAATTTGGTAGCAACAACCATTAATTAAGGAGCTGCTCCCTCCCTGAGAGCTCTGCCTGTCAGGAGCGGAATGAATAGCTCCTGGCTGGCTAAAGCTCTCTGAGCCAGGCAGGAGGCCAGAGTGAAGGCATTTGCTGAGGGCAGAGCATTGAAGGGTCTTCTTCCTTGCCTTGATCAACCCCTGGGAGAAGTTCTGGCAGAGGTTAAACACCTCTGATGCCAAGGAGAGCACAGGGCAACAGGGCCAGGGGCAAGAAGTAGTGGCACCATTGGGTTGGAGGAGGTTTGGGTTGGGTGAAGGTCTGGGGATGGAGCAAGTCCTTGGTTCTGCTGTATGGACATTACCACCTGCATTGTTAAGAGCAGAGTTGTCTTCAGTGGGATCTCAGGTCTTCAGGACATGAAAGTGTTGGAGCCAGTCCAGAGGAGGCCATGAAGATGCTGAGAGGGCTGCAGCAGCTCTGCTATGAGGACAGGCTGAGGGAGTTGGGGCTCTGCAGCCTGGAGAAGAGAAGGCTTCCAGGAGACCTCATAGTAGCCTTCCAGTACCTGAAAGGGGCCTACAGGAAGGCTGGGGAGGGACTATTCACAAGGTCTTGTAATGACAGGATGAGGAGAAATGGGTTTAAAGTGGCAGAGGGGAGATTGAAACTGGATGTTAGGAGGAAGTTCTTTCTAGTGAGGGTGGTGAGACACTGGCACAGGTTGCCCAGGGAGGTTGTGGCTGCTCTCTCCCTGGAGGTGTTGAAGGCCAGGTTGGATGTGGCCTTGAGTGACCTGATCTAGTGGGAGGGGTCCCTGCCTATGGCACAGGGGGGGTGGAACTGGATGATCTTTGAGGTCACTTCCAACCTGAACCATTCTGTGATTCTGTCCTACCTTCCCCTCTCTCCTCCCATCCCATCCCATCCTTTGCAGGTAGACAAGGAGAAGCAGCAGGTGACAGTGGAAGGAGGCATTTTCATCTCGGATCTGAACGTGGAGCTGAGCAAGCATGGGCTGGCCCTGGCCAAGTGAGTGGGACATTTGCATGGAGCCATCCTTCTGCATCCTCCCTTCCCTGCTCCAGGCCCAGCTCTGGGCAGATGGCAAAATCAAGATGTTTGAAGGGATTTTACTGCGGAATAAGGATGTTTACTTCAGAATGTGGTCTACACAGGTCCATGATGGAGTAGCTGATCCTACCTTAGAGTGGGATGCTGGGCAAAGAGAACCTATAGAACAGGCTCACAGGATGTCAGGGGTTTGGAAGGGATCCAAAGAGATCATTGAATCTAACCCCCCTGCCACAGCAGGACCAGACAATCTAGCTCAGGTCACACAGGAACACATCCAGATGGGCCTTGAAAGTCTGCAGAGAAGGAGACTCCACAACCTCTCTTAGCAGGCTGTTCCAGTTCTCTGTGACCCTTGTGTTGAGCTGGAACCTCCTGTGCTGCAGCTTCCATCCATTGCTCCTTGTCCCACCCCAGGGAGCAAGTGAACAGAGCCTGTCCCCCCTCTCCTGACCCCCAGCCCTCAGATATTTATAAACATTGATTAAATCCCCTCTCATTCTTCTCTTCTGAAGACTAAGCAGCCCCAGGTTCCTCAGCCTCTCCTCATCAGGCAGTGCTCCAGTCCCCTCTGCATCCTCATAGCCCTCTGCTGGACCCTCTCCAGCAGATCCCTGTCCCTCTTCAACTGGGGAGCCCAAACCTGAAGGCAGTACTCAAGATGAGGTCTCACCAGTGCAGAGCAGAGGAGGAGGAGAACCTCCCTTGATCTACTTGACACACTCTTCTTAATGTACCCCAGGATCCCATTGGCCACAAGGGCACATTGCTGTGCTGTGAATGTTCTCCACCAGCACTCTCAGGTCCCTCTCCTCAGGGCTGCTCTCCAGCAGATCACCTCCCAGCCTGTACTGCTGCAGTTTATTCTTCCTCCCCAGGTGCAGGACTCTGCTCTTATCCTTGTTGAACCTCATTAGGTTCCTCTCTGCCCAGCTCTCCAATATGTCCACTCTGTCCTGTGTGTCCTGCACCTATTCTACTCTCACTGAACCCACTAAGCTGACCCTTTTCATGTCACCAGTTTGGGGATGTCTCCTCAGAAGAGGAAGTGGAAGTGATGGTCTGAGACTCCAAAGAAACCCAGCCGTTGACGCAGGGTACCCTGAAGGGTGGAAGACCCTTCTGTTTGGGGTAGGGGAGCACTTCCTGGGGATCTTTGCGGGGCCTCCACGTGATATAACACCTGCCACAGTGGGAGATACCCAGGGACTGAGGTTCTTACCCAGCCCACTTCATCTGTCCCCAGCTTAGGAGCCGTTTCTGAGGTGACAGCAGCTGGAGTGATTGGGACAGGGACGCACAACACCGGGATCAAGCATGGCATCCTCTCCACCCAGGTGAGACATGAGTCAGGAATGTGTCAGCTCATGGACAACAGCATCTTGAGGGCTTCAGGGAAGATCTTCCATCCTCCAGTACGGGTCTGGTGGCAAGTCTTGGTGCGAGGAAGCAGCACACTGCAAGCAGGAAGGGTCCTGTTCCACCAGGATGGAGTCCTCCATGCACAGTGAGACCTCCTCCTCTGCCAGCCAAAACACTAATCCAGCTCAAAACTCTTCTGTCTTTGTGCTTCATGGTTGTAGAACACAAAGAATGAGGTCTACACTGAAGTTCTTGCACAGGAGCACCCCACAAGCACACCTCTGCAGGTCCCAGGTCTAGTTTTAACTAAACATGGATGGAAATCCTCTGCCCAGCTCAAATCAGACAATCACAGAATCAACCAGGTTGGAAAAGACCTCCTAGGATCATGGAGTCCAACCTATCACCTAACCCTTCTAATTAATTAAACAATGGTACTAAGTGCCTCATCCAGCCTCCTCTTAAACACCTCCAGGGATGGTGACTCCACCACCTCCCCGGGCAGCCCATTCCAATGCCAATCACTCTTTCCATGAAGAACTTCTTCCTAACATCCAGCCTGAACCTGCCCTGGCATAACTTGAGGCCGTATCCTCTTGTTCTGTCCCTGGTTGCCTGGGAGAAGAGACCAACCCCACCTGGCTATAGCCTTCTTTCAGGTAGCTGGAGAGAGCGATGAGGTCTGCCTGTGTGGACTCCATCAGTGGTCGTGGAGAAGTAATCTGAAGTAGTTCTATTTCTTTATTTGGTGGCTTCTCCCAGCATCCTCTAAGATCCTCTAAAGAATGATCTGCTTGGATGTGTTTCAGTTTGATCTGGTATAGACAACCCTGCTCTGGCAGGGGGTTGGATTCTGCTCTCCTCACCTGCAGTACTGTCTGCAGTTCTGGAGCCACCAACACAAGAAGGACATGGAACTGTTGGAGCCAGTCCACAAGAGGCCATGAAGATGCTCAGAAAGCTGCAGCAGCTCTGCTATGAGGACAGGCTATGAGACTTGGGGCTCTGCAACCTGGAGAAGAGAAGGCTTCCAGGAGACCTTAGAGTAGCCTTCCAGTATCTGAAAGGGGCTACAGGAAGGCTGAGGAGGGACTATTCACAAGGTCTTGTAATGACAGGACAAGGTGGAATAGGTTTAAACTGGCAGAGGGAAGATTTAATCTGGATGTTAGGAGGAAATTCTTCACAGTGAGGGTGGTGAGACACTGGCACAAGTTGGCCAGGGAGGTTGTGGCTGCTCCCTCCATGGAGGTGTTGAAGGCCAGGTTGGATGAGGCCTTGAGCGACCTGTTCTAGTGGGAGGTGTCCCTGCCTATTGCACAGGGTGGGGTTGCAACTGGAAGGGATCCTTGAGGTCCCTTCCAACCTAAACCATTCTATGACCTGTTCTAGTGGGAGGTGTCCCTGCCTATGGCACAGGGGGGTTGGAACTGGATGATCCTTGAGGTCCCTTCCAACCTAAACCATTCTACGATTCTATGACTTGCTCTAGTGGGAGGTGTCACTTCCTATGGCAGCGGGTTGGAACTGGATGATCTTTGAGGTCCTTTCCAATCTAAACCATTCCATGATTCTATGTTGTTCCCATTTGCTACTCACCCTGGGCACGCAGACAATGGGATGAAGGTGCCACCAATTCTGCAGGGGCTTCCTACAGCACATGGAAGTGGGGGGGGTCCATGTCCAGCACCACATTCCCTACTGGTGGTTAACCCCCTCAACACACTTTGTCTCCTGCAGAGACCCTTCTACAATTCTATGATCTTTCAAGGTGTATTGGGTTTAAGCCAGCTACCCCAACCCCCCAAGCCCAATAAAAACTCAAAGCGATTTGGAAAGTGAAAAGGGTATAAAACTTTTAACAATAAATAGAAGGGAAAAAGGTGTTGGTTTTTTTTTTTTTTTTACAGGAGTGGGGAGAAAGGGGAAACAAAATGCAGGATATGGGAAGGAGGGAGAAAATACAGAAAACGGGGAGGAGGGGGAAAAGGAGAAATACAACCACGGCAGGCACTTGAGCCCCAAAAGCTGAGATTTGGTGGTTTGGTGGTGCTGAAGGAGAGCAGGATGCAGGAATTTGATGTTGCAAAGAATTAGTCCCAGTTCCAGACTAAAGACAATGGTGGTCTCCACGGGGTGGTTTGGGAGCACGTGGTTTGGCAGCAGAGAAATGGCACGCAGTGGCTCCAGCAGCCAGGGCAAGGAGAAGAGAGAGAGAAAATTGACTCCCCTCCCTTTTTATAGCCAAGATCCTATCAGGAAGTGGTAGTGGCTAACCATGGCACCTAGAAAAAGGGTCAGACCATCCCTTGGGAGGAGGCAGGGGGTCCCGAGTGGGCCTAACCCTTTACACAAGGTCTCTTCCAGCCCCTGACATTCCGTGGTTCTGGGCTTTTGTGCCACCAAAACGAAAGCGGTGGGAGAGGACCCGGTTGAGCCATGCCCAGCAGAAAGCTCCCTGAGATGATGACTGTGCTACAGGAGTTTCCTTACCTAGCCCCCAGCCGTATGTTTTGGGGTGGGTGGGACAGGCTGACCGCTGGCTGAAGCTTTGCTCCCTTGGCAGGTGGTGGCGCTCACACTGCTGACAGCCTCGGGGGACGTTCTGGAGTGCTCCGAGTCCCTCAACGTGGACATCTTCCAGGCTGCTCGCCTGCACCTGGGCTGCCTGGGCGTGGTGCTCACTATCACCTTCCAGTGCGTGCCGCAGTTCTGCCTGCACGAGGTGGCCTTCCCCTCCACCCTGACTGAGGTATGGCACAGGTGACGCCTTTGGGGATGAGCAGTGCTCTGGGTGAGCTGACGTGGTCGGAAGGAGGCTGGGAAGTGGTCACGGTAGAGACTTGTGATGGGTTAGGAATTTGCCACATCCTCCATCCCCATGTGGTGGTTTGGCAGTTCCCCGCCCCCCTCACACAGTTTGAAATACCCCAGGCTAGACTCAGCTGGCTGGGAGTTGGGGTTTAAACTTGCAGAGGGGAGATTGAAACAGGATGTTAGGAGGAAGTTCTTCACAGTGAGGGTGGTGAGGCACTGGAACAGGTTGCCCAGGGAGGTTGTGGCTGCTGCCTCCCTGGAGGGGTTGAAGGCCAGGTTGGATGAGGTCTTGAGTGACCTGATCTAGTGGGAGGTGTCCCTGCCTATGGCACAGGGGGGTTGGAACTGGATGATCTTTGAGGTCTCTTCCAACCTAAACCATTCTATGATTCAGATCCAGCTAGGAAGGCAGGGAGAGAGAGGCAGCAGCCAGAGTAGCTCAAGCAGCTCCAACAGCTCTGTCTTATCTATGTTAGGGTTACAACTCTTCAACATTTGTTTTTCTTTCTCAGTAAACCTATCAGTGAAGTAGCATCATCAGTGCTTTCCTTTCTCAGCCTATGGTCTAATTCCTTATTAAAATCCTCCAACTGGTTCAAACCATCACACCCCACTATTGGAATTTACCAGACTGGCTCAGATGGCTTGGAAGTAAGATGAAGCTCTACTTACAGCACAGCAAAATTCACAAGCAGATGTGCACAATATATTTACATTATATACACATTAGAAACAATACAGAAACCCAAACTTCCCCCTCTGGACAAAGGAAACTGCCCAGAAGGGGCTCAAAGCCGCATCACATCTTTCTCCCGGTTCTTTCCCAGACAGATGAACAAAACAACCAGCACAGCTCAGGTTGGATTCTGTTAGCCAGGATTAGTGGAAAAGGTATTGGAGTGAAGTGAGAGGAAGTAAATAGATGCAGCTTTTCCTTTCTTTCCTTGGTCACCCTGGAGAACTTTCCAGCTTAAAGCATGCCATGAAACACGCCATGAAGATGCACCATAAAGGAGTGGGTTTAAATTGGCAGAGAGGAGATTGAAACTGGATGTTAAGAGAAAGTTCTTTGCAGTGAGGGTGGTGAGACACTGGCACAGGTTTCCCAAGGAGGTTGTGGCTGCTCCCTCCCTGGAGGTGTTGAAGGCCAGGCTGGATGAGGCCTTGAGTGACCTGTTCTAGTGGGAGGTGTCCCTGCCTATGGCACAGGGGGGCTGGAACTGGATGATCTTTGAGGTCCCTTCCAACCTAAACCATTCTATGATTCTATGACCTGTTCTAGTGGGAGGTGTCCCTGCCTATGGCAGGGGATTGGAACTGGATGATCTTTGAGGTCTTTTCCAACCTAAACCATTCTATCATTCTATGATTCTCCCTGCTCAGCTCTCTCAGGCTGGGAAAGACCCAGAGATGAAAGCTGTTTACTTTCTTTCTGGTGGTTTCTGAGAACCACAAAGAACTGTCCCTGGGACCTGTGTCCATTCCCAGCAAGGCCAGAGCAGTGTTTGCCTGCCCTATGCTCGGCACTGGTGAAGCTACACTTCAAATCCTGTGCAGTTTTGGGCCACTCACTCCAAGAAGGACTCTGAGGTACCCAAAGAAGGGCAATGAAGCTGGTGAAGGGTCTAGAGCATGAGGCTTGTGAGGAGAAGCTGACAGAACTGAGGTTGTTTAGGCTGGAGAAAAAGAGGCTCAAGGGAGAAAACTGGGAGTTACCTCACAGGTAGTGGTTTTGTCAACCTGCAGCAGGTCCAGATGTTCATTCTAGCTGTTGGAGAAGTTGAAGGCAGTATTTTCAGAAAGGGACAAGATGATGATGTAAATTTGTCTTCTTGTATTCCTGGAGTTCGTTTTTAATCCTTTGCATTGCTATTAGACTGTGACACTCCCTAAGGAGAATAAGAACCAAACTTTTTGTTTTGTTTTGTTATGATCTCTCAATACTCCTGGATGCCCCCTTCTTGGAGGTGTTCAGAGTCAGGTTGGATGAGGCTTTGAGCAACCTGGGCTAGTGGAAGATGTCCCTGTCTGGTAGTGGGGTTGGAACTAGATGATCTCTAAGGTCCCTTCTAACCCAAACCATTCCATGATTCTATGATTCTCTCTCCCTGAAAGGAGGTTGGAATGGGGTGGGAGTTGGTCTTCCAAGGAATAAGCAATAGAATGAGAGGGAAAGGCCTCAAGATGGACCAATGAAGGTTTAGGTTGGAACTAGATGATCTCTAAGGTCCCTTCTAACCCAAACCTTTCTATGATTCTATGATTCTCTCTCCCTGAAAGGAGGTTGGAATGGGGTGGGAGTTGGTCTCTTCTTCCAAGGAATAAGCAATAGAATGAGAGGAAAAGGCTTCAAGATGGACCAAGGAAGGTTTAGGTTGGAACTAGATGATCTCTAAAGGCCCTTCCAACCCAAACCATTTTATGATTCTATGATTCTATGATTCTCTCTCCTTGAAAGGAGGTTGGAATGGGGTGGGAGTTGGTCTCTTCTTCCAAGGAATAAGCAATAGAACAAGAGGAAAAGGCCTCAAGATGGACCAAGGAAGGTTTAGGTTGGACATAAGGAACAATTTCTTCCCCAAAAGGATTGTCAAGGCCTGGAATATGCTACCCAGTGCTGTGGGCATCCCTAGAGGGCTTGAAAAGATGTGCAGATGTGGTGCTGAGGCACATGGTTCAGTGGTGACCTGGCAGTGCTGGAGTCAATCATCTTAAAGGTCTTTTCCAGCCTAAATAATTCTCTGATTCTCTGAAGATCAAGTTAGGGATGCTGAAGGAGCCTGCAGGCATCAGCACTCCTGCCCTTGGCACTTGTGTCCATGGGAGATGTCACCATGAGAGGGATCAGCCAATGCCTCTGCTCTTTTTACCCTGCTGTTCCCAGGTGCTGGCAGGTCAGCAGAGGTCTGGTGACTCCAGGAACACGTGGCTGAGCCTAATGCAGATTTAATGTTCCAGCTGGACAAAACTGCCCTTACTGGAAATCCTGAGCTGCTCTGAGGAGCTTGATGTGCTGCCTGGACTTCAGAAGCACAGGGAGAAGGTTGTGTTTTTGCACTGAACCAGCATCCCTGGAGGCAAGCAGTGCAGGGATGGGTCCTGGAGGAGAGGAGCAGCATCCCGCAGGGTACAGCTGCTCTGTGAGCTGTGAGCTCTCCAAGGAAGTGCCATCTCCCATCTCATCATCTCCTGCTGATCAGCTCATGGAGACCAGTGTTTTTTAGTGTTTTTTTGGGGGTTTTTTTCCCAGCAGCGGATGGGCCACCTAAAATTGCCCACTAGCATCTTGAGCTCTTGACAATAACTTGCACTCTTCTTCTGTATGAGGTCAGGGTAGTTTTTGGGATGGGGCTCTCATCAGGGGCTTGGACTAGATGATCTCCAGAGGGCCCTTTTAACCTCTACTGTTCTGTGATCTCCCAGTTTGAAGGCTGGGTTTAACTCTGGCTTTAGAATGGAATAGAATAGAATAGAATAGAATAGAATAGAATAGAATAGAATAGAATAGAATAGAATAGAATAGAATAGAATAGAATAGAATAGAATAGGATAGATTAGAATAGGATAGAATGGAATGGAATAGAATAGGATAGAATGTAATAGAGTAGAATAGAATGGAATGGAATAAAATAGAATTGAATGAAATATAATAGATTAGGATAAGATAGAATGGAATGGGATAGGATAGGATAGGATAGGATAGGATAGGATAGGATAGGATAGGATAGGATAGGATAGGATAGGATAGGATAGGATAGGATGAAATGGAATAGAATAGAATAGAATAGAATAGAATAGAATAGAATAGAATAGAATAGAATAGAATAGAATAGAATAGAATAGAATAGAATACAATAGAATACAATAGAATACAATAGAATACAATAGAATAGGGTAGAATAGAATAGAATAGAATAGGATGGAACGGAATAGAGTGGAATAGAATGCGATGGAATAGAATAGAATAGGACAGAATGGAATAGAATAGAATAGGACAGAATGGAATAGAATAGAATAGGACAGAATGGAATAGAATAGAATAGAATAGAATAGAATAGAATAGAATAGAATAGAATAGAATAGAATAGAATAGAATAGAATAGAATAAGCCGGGTTGGGCCAAACTGTGATGGGGATGAGGAGAGTTGTGACAAGTGGCACATTTCAAGGTCCAGACTGAATGAATCTCTTCTTGAAATCCAAGCCCAGAGCTGTATTTATGTCATGTGGTGGAAAACCTCTCCTTAAACCAATTGTCACACCACTGCTGGCCTTCTCTGTCTCCTTCTCTCCAGAGGTGGCAGTCACCCAGACTAAGGTGTACAGTGCTCCTGATCAGCCTGCCTTGGATATCCTCAAAGGAGGTGGCTGCCTAAGGAGGGTTTCTGACCTGCTCCTCCCTGGATCAGGATTTTGCATGCCTCTGAAGGTTTTTCACACTCTCTCCTCCTCAGCAAGTTCTTCTGCTGTCCACCATCTCTCTGTTGTCCCCTCTTCGTGGCCATATCCTCCCAGAAAGAGGACATCTTGCATGTAAGGGCACTTGATTGGTGATGGGGAGTATGAGTTTAGGTCTTTGCTGGGTTGCTGGGACAGTGTAATAGAATCATAGAATCAGTCAGGATTGGAAGAGACCACAACGATCATCTAGTTCCAACCCCCCTGTTATGCCCAGGGACACCTCACACTAGATCAGGCTGCCCACAGCCTCATCCAGCCTGGCTGCAAACACCTCCAGATATGGGGCTTACCTCCCTGGGCAACCTATTGCAATGTCTCCCCACCCTCATGGTGAACAACTTCTTCCTAAGATCCAGTCTGAATCTCCCCACCTCCAGCTTTGTTCCATCCTCCCCAGTCCTGTCATTACCTGACATCCTAAAAAGTTCCTCCCCAGCTTTCTTGAAGACCCCTTTAAGATACTGAAAGGCCACAATAAGGTCACCTTAGAGCCTTCTCCTCTTCAGACTGATATGGTGGGATGCTGCTGCAGAGCTGCTTAGTGCTGGTTGCCTCCAGCTGGGCTTTCCATCCTCAGCAGGAAGCAGGCTGAGAGAGTTCCCTCAAAAAGAGGCATGAAATGTCCTTTTGTTTTGGGACTGTGCATCTGCTGGGCTTCACAAGCTTGGAAGTCCCTGTGGCTCTGTGGCCAGGGGTGGATGTGCTCTGATTCCCTCAGAAAGCCTTTAGAAGGCCCAGTGGGCCAATGTCTCACCACCCTCATGGTGAACAACTTCTTCCTAAAATCCATTCTGAATCTACCCATTTCTAGCTTTGTTCCATCCTCCCCAGTCCTATCACTACCTGACATCCTAAGAAGTCCCTCCCCAGCTTTCTTGAAGACCCCTTTAAGATACTGAAAGGCCACAATAAGGTCACCTCAGAGCCTTCTCCTCTTCAGACTGATATGCTGGGATGCTGCTACAGAGCTGCTTAGTGCTGGTTGCCTCCAGCTGGGCTTTCCATCCTCAGCAGAAAGCAGGCTGAGAGAGTTCCCTCGAAAGAGGCATGAAATGTCCTTTTGTTTTGGGGCAGTGCATCTCCTGGGCTTCACAAGCTTGGATGTCCCCGTAGCTCTGTGGCCAGGGGTGGGTGTGATCTGATTCCCTCAGAAAGCCTTTAGAAGGCCCAGTGGGCATGCCTACAGGGTGATTTGAAGGAATCCTTTCTCCTGGGAAGACATCAAAACTGACATTCTATGTCTCTGCCATGATATAAATTCCTTTTAACTGCTGAATGCATCTCCTTGGAGCCCACCCACCCTCGTGGTGCCAGGAGGTTGGATGAAGTGAGCTGTTCCAGTTGATCTTCAGCTCATCCACTGAGTCAGGATGCGACCTACTGCCTTGAGCTGAGCAGTCAGCCAGCTTGCCCCGTGTCTCTTGGCACCAGATCATCACTGGAGGCTGCAGCACTGCACAAGCTGGAGCCTACAGAGAAGGGACCAGCTGCAAGCCAAAAAAGCTGGTGGCTCTGTGGACTCACTTGGAAGGAATTTCTGGGGGTGGGGGGGAAACTGAGGAATGAAGTCCAGCAGCAGGAAGAAATCAGTGGTGATGGAGAAGAAGAAGAATACAGAAGAAGAATAAGCCAAGTTGGAAGAGACCTCCAAGATCATCCAGTCCAACCTAGCACCCAGCCCTAGCCAATGGCACTAAGTGCTCCATCCAGGCTTTGCTTGAACACCTCCTTGGATGGAGACTCCACCACCTCCCCAGGCAGCCCATTCCAATGCCAGTCACTCTCTCTGTGCAGAACCTTCCTCCCAACATCCAGCCCACGCCTCCCCTGGCACAACTTGAGGCTGTGTCCCCTTGTTTTTTTGCTGGTTGCCTGGGAGAAAAGACCAACCCGCTCCTGGCTACAACCTCCCTCCACATAGCTGCAGAGAGCAATGAGGTCTGCCCTGAGCCTCCTCCTCTCCGGGCTGCACACCCCCAGCTCCCTCAGCCTCTCAACCAGAAGTATTTGTGCAGGGTTCCGTGGGGGCTCTTCCCTGCACCATCTCCTCATGAAGAACACTGATCATCTTTGCCCTCCTGTGAGCTCTGACGACCTTGCTGATTCATCCTCAGCAGCCTCCTCATCCACTGCTTCATTTGGGTCTCACAGGTCCACTTCCAGCCCTGCCTGAGGACACCAAAAGCCTCGGTTGAATCTGGCTCATGAAAAATAAGACAGTCCTTGGACACCAGCAGGAGAATTCGTGGCAGGATTGATCAGAGCTGTGTAGCCAGGCAAGCTCCAAGAAATGCTGTCCTTAATTTTTTGCTGGACTGAATTATTCAGTGCCCCCTTTGGATTGGCTTGAGCACAATCATGGCAGTGAATTTAATGTGCTTTTGCAGTATCTCCATCCCCAGCCCTGATCCAAAGCCACCTGGAGCAGCTGGAGAGCAGCCCTGAGGAAAAGGCCCTGGGGGTCTGGGTGGGTGAAAAGCTCAAGATGAGGCTGCAGTGTGAGTGCAGCCCAGACAGCAACTGTGTGCTGGGCTGCAGCAAGAGCAGTGTGGGCAGCAGGGCAAGGGAGGGGATTCTGCCCCTTTGCTCTGCTCTCCTCACACCCCACCTGCAGTACCCTTTGGATTGGCTTGAGCACAATCATGGCAGTGAATTTAATGTGCTTTTGCAGTATCTCCATCCCCAGCCCTGATCCAAAGCCACCTGGAGCAGCTGGAGAGCAGCCCTGAGGAAAAGGCCCTGGGGGTCTGGGTGGGTGAAAAGCTCAAGATGAGGCTGCAGTGTGAGTGCAGCCCAGACAGCAACTGTGTGCTGGGCTGCAGCAAGAGCAGTGTGGGCAGCAGGGCAAGGGAGGGGATTCTGCCCCTTTGCTCTGCTCTCCTCACACCCCACCTGCAGTACCCTTTGGATTGGCTTGAGCACAATCNGGCTGCTCCCTCCCTGGAGGTGTTCAAGGCCAGGCTGGATGAGGTCTTGAGTGTCCTGATCTAGTGGGAGGTGTCCCTGCCTATGGCACAGGGGGGTTGGAACTGGATGAGCTTTGAGTTCCCTTCCAACCTAAACCATTCTATGATTCTATGAACTTGTGCTGTGCCACAGGAAGTTGGGCTGAGTAAGAAAGTGGACAGAGAGGTCCAGGAATGTTACTCAAGTCCATTAGTGTCTGCCCACCTGCTGTCAGCCCCTAAGAGCAGCTGCACTGGAGCAGCTGAGAGCTGGAACACTTTGGAGTTTTCTTTTTCCTGGGAGGTAGGAGGGGAAGATAGAGGAATAAGGGAAACCTGCCAAGAGATTTTCTCCAGCCAGCAGCGAGCTCCTTTAGCAGTGTTTCTAGTTGCAGAGGTGAGGAGGTTGTGTTTACAGCATCCCAGCATGTTTGGGGTTGGAAGAGACCTCTGGGGATCACTTAGCCCAAGAACCCTGCTAAAGCAGGGTCACCCATAGCAGGGTTGGCCAGGATTGTGCCCAGGAAGGCTTGGAATCTATCCAGAGGAGATTCCAACACCTCTCTGAGCAGCCTGGTCCAGAAAAGAAGTTTCTGCTCCCATTCACATGGAACCTCCTGGGTTCCAGTTTGTGCCTGTTGCTGGGCACCACCATCTTTTTGCTCCACACCCTTTAGCTATTGATCAGCACTGAGAAGATCCCCTCTCAGGTTGCTCTTCTCCAGCTTAAACAACCCCAGGTCTTTCAGCCTTCCCTTCTCAAAGTGATGCTCCAGTCCCCTCAACATCTTCATAGCTTCTTCTGGACTGTCTCCAGCAGTTCTTTGTCTCTCCTTGAACTGAGGGGCCCAGATTTGAACCCAGTACTCCAGATGTGACTTCACTGGGGCAGAATAGAGAGGGAGAAGAACCTCCCTGACCTCTTCATGCACCCTGCCAGACCCCTCAGACTGCCAGTGCATCCTAGGGCACCATTCCTGAAGCTGAATGTTGCTTTCTGTGGTTGGTTTGTAGACATCATAGGACCAGGGAATTTTATAGGTCAGAAAAGACCTCTAAGATCCTTGAGCCCAACCAAGAACCCAGCACTGCCAGGTCACCACTAAACCATGCCCCTAAGCACCACAGCTACACAGTAGCTCCACAGTCTTTACTCCTCCAGGGATGGGGACTCCACCACCATCCTGGGCAGCCTCTTCCAGGCCTTGAGAACCCTTTTCATGAGGAAATAGCTGGAATCATAGAATCAGTCAGGGTTGGAAGGGATCACAAGGATCATCTAGTTCCAACCCCCTCTGCCATACACAGGGACACCCTACCCTACATCAGGCTGCCCACAGCCTCTGCCAGCCTGGCTGCAAACACCTCCAGGGATGTGGCCCCAACCACCTCCCTGGGCAACCCATTCCAGGCTCTCACCACTCTCATGCTGAGCAACTTCCTCCTCACATCCAGTCTGAATCTCCCCACCTCCAGCTTTGCTCCATTCCTCCTAGTTCTGCCACTCCCTGAGAGCCTCAAAAGTCTCTCCCCAGCTTTTCTGTAGGCTCCCTTCAGATCCTGGAAGGCCACAAGAAGGTCACCTGGGAGCCTCCTCTTCTCCAGACTCAACAGCCCCAACTCTTTCAGTCTGTCCTCATAGCAGAGGTGCTGCAGCCCTCTGAGCATCCTCGTGGCCCTTCTCTGGACACACTCCAGCATGTCCACATCCCTCTTGTAATAGTGGCTCCAGAACTGGATGCAGTACTCCAGGTGGGGTCTCACCAGGTGTAGTAGAGGGGGAGAATCACCTCCCTCACCCTGCTGGCCACACTTCTCCTGCTGCAGCCCAGGCTCAGGTTGGCTTTCTGGGCTGCACAACCTGAGGCCTTTCCCTCTTGTTCTGTTGCCTATTCCTTGGGAGAAGAGACCCAACCTCCCACCTCCTCATCTGTTTTTTGGTGTTTTTTTTTAGCTTGGTAGCTGAAGCTCACAAGCAGGATTAGAGCCTTGTCCTGAGCCTAGACTGAGCTTTGCCCTACTCAGCAACATCTGCCCAGGCTTTGCTCCCTGCAGAGCTCAGGGCAGCCTTCCCCGTCCCTGGGGGCTGTAAGAAGGTTTAGCCAAGATTGCTCTCTATAAATATTAATGCCATTATCAATCCTCTGTCATGGCTGCTCCTCTCCTGCTTCCAGAGCTCTCTGCCTTTCATGTCGAGCAGCCCAGCCAGGCGGAAGAGAATAATGGCAAGGGAGCAGGTTGCTTGAAATATTTAAGCCTGAGTTATCTAAGACATTGCAAATAATATGTGTCAGAGGGGCCAGGCTTGGATTTGTGGTTATATAAGATCTGCCTGCTTTCTTCTCTGGCCTCGTGATTGTCTTTATCGCTGGGACAAACTCAGCTGCTGACAATGAACAAGGACAAGAGCGTTGGTGGCACAGCTGAGGTCACCAGAGAGTACCCCTGGGTGGTGGTAGGGATGGAGTCAGCCTCCTCGTGCCCCAGACCTGATGAGTATCATAGAATCATAGAATGGTTTAGGTTGGGAGGGACCTCAAAGCTCAGCCAGTTCCAACCCCCCTGTTCCACAGGCAGGGACACCTCCCACTAGATCAGGTCGCTCAAGACCTCATCCAGCCTGGCCTTCAACTCCTCCAGGGAGGGAGCAGACACAACCTCCAGAGCAACATGTGCCAGTGTCTCACCACCCTCACTCCAAAGATCTTCCTCCTAACATCCAGATTAAATTTCCCCTCTGCCAGTTTAAACCCATTCCTCCTCATCCTGTCATTACAAGACCTTGTGAACAGTCCCTCCCCAGCCCTCCTGTAGGCCCCTTTCAGATACTGGAAGGCTACTACAAGGTCTCCTGGAAGCCTTCTCTTCTCCAGACTGCAGAGCCGCAACTCTCTCAGCCTGTCCTCATAGCAGAGCTGCTGCAGCCCTCTCAGCATCTTCATGGCCTCCTCTGGACTCTCTCCAACACTTCCATGTCCTTCCTGTGCTGGGGGCTCCAGAACTGCACACAGTACTGCAGGTGGGGTGTGAGGAGAGCAGAGCAAAGGGGCAGAATCCCCTCCCTTGCCCTGCTGCCCACACTGCTCTTGCTGCAGCCCAGCACACAGGGTTTATCCTGGGCTCCTGAAAGGGAAACAAAGGGGACAACACCACCCCAGGCCTCTGCATGCTCCAGGTGATTCCCTGCTGCATGTATCAGCTACATCACAGTGATGAGATCTCCACTGCCCTCACCTCAGCCACCAACTCACAGCATACAGCCAGCAGAGAAGGTCCCTGAGGACTCCTGGAGCCACTGCACTTGCTGCTGCCAGCTCTTGCGCACTGCGCTGTGATTAATAGCTGGAGGGCAGCAACTGATGGCATTGACCTGGACCTGACCAAAGCCTTTGACACTGTCCTGCACCACATCCTGGTCTCCAAGCTGGTCAAACATGGGTTTGATGGGTGGAGCACCAGATGGATAAAGAACTGGCTCGATGGCTGCACCCAAAGAGTGGCTGCCAATGGGTCCATGACCAAGTGAAGACCAGAGACAAGCAGAGTGCCTCAGGGATCAATCCTGGGACCAGTCTTGTTCAAAATCTTTCTGGGTGACATGGACAAAGGCATTGAGTGCACCCTCAGCAAGTTTGCTGATGACACCAAGCTGTGTGGTGCAGCAGACAGGCTGGAGGGCAGGGATGGCATCCAGAGGCACCTGGACAGGCTGCAGAGGTGGGCACAAGCCAACCTCAGGAGGTTCAACAAGGCCAAGTGCAAGGTCCTGCAACTGGGTCGAGGCAATGCCAAGCACAAATCCAGGATGGGCAGTGAGTGTCTGGAGAGCAGCCCTGAGGAGAGAGACTTGGGGATGCTTGTAGACTAGAAGCTCAACATGAGGCAGCAGTGTGCACTTGCAGCCCAGAAAGCCAAGCAGATCCAGGGCTGCAGCAGGAGAAGTGTGGCCAGCAGGGTGAGGGAGGAGATTCTCCCTCCCCTACTCCACTCTGGTAAGACCCCACCTGGAGTACTGCATCCAGTTCTGGAGCCACTATTACAAGAGGGATGTGGACATGCTGGAGTGTGTCCAGAGAAGGGCCACGAGGATGCTCAGAGGGCTGCAGCACCTCTGCTATGAGGGAAGACTGAAAGAGTTGGGGCTGTTGAGTCTGGAGAAGAGGAGGCTCCCAGGTGACCTTCTTGTGGCCTTCCAGGATCTGAAGGGGGTTTACAAAAATACTGGAGAGGACTTTTTTAGGCTTTCAGGTAGTGACAGGACTAGGGGGAATGGAGCAAAGCTGGAGGTGGGCAGATTCAGATTGGATGTGAGGAGGAAGTTGTTGAGCATGAGAGTGGTGAGAGCCTGGAATGGGTTGCTGAGGGAGGTGATTGGGGTCACATCCCTGGAGGTGTTTGCAGCCAGGCTGGCAGAGGCTGTGGGCAGCCTGATGTAGGCTAGGGTAGGGTGTCCCTGGGCATGGCAGGGGGCTTGGAACTAGCTGATCCTTGTGGTCCCTTCCAGCCCTGACTGATTCTATGATTCTATGATTATTCTATGGAGTCACCAGGCTTGTTTTGTCCAGGCTGACATCCCCCTGAACCAAAAGAGCAGATGGAAAAGGTCACCCCCATTGGCCACTTGCAGCTGTGCCTGCCAGATGAGCAGGCTCTGGCAGGGTTGGATATGAATGTGAGATATGAGCTCGAAAATTAATACAGTTCATTCATTTTGTTATTCAGGGACTCTCTGCCAACCAATATTTTTAATAACAGTGGGTTCTTTGCACAGTCATGGAGACATCATAGAGAGCGAGACAAAGGGGGAATCTGGAACACTTAACATAACTAGCAACGAGATAACAAATATCAAACTTGAAATTGGAAAGAGATTTTTCTGGTTTCTTTGCACTTCTTGCCCACCCTGGGGGCTGGAGAGGCTCCTTTCTGCTGCTAAGGCAGAAGCTACACAGATTCACTTGAGAATTTACAGAATCTTGCTAGAGATTTGCCAAGAGGCTTTTGAGTATTTACTCACAAAGTAGAATTAGAATAGAGTAGAATATAATAGAACAG
>VWZI01019112.1:425520-436362 GCA_013396835.1 Psilopogon haemacephalus | reverse complement strand
CCGCTGCTCAGCACCAGCACACCGCTGCTCAGCACCGGGCACAACGCTGCTCAGCACCAGCACACCGCTGCCCAGCACCAGCACACCGCTGCTCAGCACCGGGCACACCGCTGCTCAGCACTGGGCACACCACTGCTCAGCACCAGCACACTGCTGCTCAGCACCGGGCACAACACTGCCCAGCACCGGGCACAACGCTGCCCAGNCTGCTCAGCACCGGGCACAACGCTGCTCAGCACCGGGCACAACGCTGCTCAGCACCGGGCACAACGCTGCTCAGCACCGGGCACAACACTGCTCAGCACCAGCACACCGCTGCTCAGCACCGGGCACACCGCTGCTCAGCACCAGCACACCGCTGCTCAGCACCAGCACAACGCTGCTCAGCACCGGGCACAACGCTGCCCAGCACCGGGCACAACGCTGCTCAGCACTAGCATGCCATTGCACAACACCAGGCACGCTGCTGCTCAGCACCAGTATGTCATTGCACAGCACCAGCACAGCACAGGGAACACTGCTGCTCAGGGGCCCCCCTCTGGCTCACCAACTCCATTCCTGCCCTACTGCCCCAGGGCAGCACTCTGCAAACCTCCTGCTGCCCCTTTTCCCTGAGGAATTTACCTTCCAATACCTTGAGGATAAACATGAGCACAGCCCCTCCCAAGGGTGGTCCAGGAGAGAAGACAGTGGTGTGATTGTCCAGGGTAATGTTCAGAGCTGTGGACACCTCTGCTTTGTATGCCTGGAGGTCCTCCAGCGAGATCCTGGACCCTTCAGAGAAACCCAGACACAGAGATGGCATCAGCACCTTGGCTTCTGCCAGCTGCTGTGGGCTGCCACATCAGAGCCTTGGCAAAGCTTGGCAGGAGCCATTGATGGAAAAATCCAAATTTATTCTACCACACACCCCAGTGCCTTTGAGAGTCCTTTCCTACTGCCACCCCCAGCCTAAGGGAGCTGCAGAGGCTAGAGCAGGAGCACTGTGGGTGACTGCCAGAGCAGTAGGTGGCTCTCAGCCCTGCTTCTGGGCCTGAGCTGCAAGAACTGGGGCAAGGTGGCTCCTTCCCATGCCAGCTACCAGCCCAAGTGGCAAGCAAGTGCCACTTGGGGTATTTAACTACCTCTGGGTGGCACCAGGGGTATTTAACTCTGGGTGGCACTAGGGGTATTTAACTAACTGGGTGGCACTAGGGGTATTTATCTAACTCTGGGTGGCACTAGGGGTATTTAACTAACTGGGTGGCACTAGGGGTATTTAACTAACTCTGGGTGGCACCAGGGGTATTTAACTAACTCTGGGTGGCACCAGGGGTATTTAACTATGTCTGGGTGGCACCAGGGGTATTTATCTAACTCTGGGTGGCACTAGGGGTATTTAACTAACTCTGGGTGGCACCAGGGGTATTTAACTAACTCTGGGTGGCACTAGGGGTATTTAACTAACTCTGGGTGGCACCAGGGGTATTTAACTCTGGGTGGCACTAGGGGTATTCAACTGGCTGTGGGTGTTACTCACCAGCCTTCCTAATGTCCTCCACCAGGGCCTTTCCTATCTGCCCCCCGTAGAACGCCGCCGCTCCGCTGTCCGCGACAGCCCTGAGGGTGTGCTGCAGGGCAGGCCAGTGGAAGGTCTCTCCATGCTTCAGAAACCTTTGGCCATCACAGATCAGTGGGCTGTTGGAGAAGGAGATGCATCACTTTGCAGCGTGTGCCCCTTCTCTGCTCCCCACCTCAGCACTGGTTTGCTTTCCGCCCTGCGCTCTCTCTGCCGGTGCTGTGCTGCAGGCTGCAGGCAGAAGAGCTCCCAGCCGATTGCCACCCACAGCTCCAGCCTCCCCTTCCCCACATGCAGTCTCCTCCACAGGACCTAACCAGCTCAGCTCAGTGAGGTAGCTCCAGCTGAGTGCCTGCTGCAGTGCCTGCTGCCAGGTGACGGCTGCCACGCAGCTGCAGGCAGGTCACATGCAGCCAGCTCCTGCTCACCTGCAGCTGCACTGAGCAGGCAGATTTACCCTGCCAAGCCACTCCAAATTGCACAAGGGTACAGGAAAAAGAGGTGCCGACAGAAACCTGCTTTTAAAAACCACTTCTGCTGTTCCCTCCCAGCCCACAGCAAGCTTCGACTGAGCAGAGGTGGAGCCGCAGCCTGCAGAGGGCAGAGGAAGGGTCTGCAGCTGAGCTGAGGGCGACCCTCTGCCTGCTAACTGAGGGCTGCCTCTTACCATAGCCTTTTTCCCAGGCTGGAGAACATTGGGTGATGGATGACCTTGGCCATGACTGGAGAAATGAGGAGTGGCTCTGAGAGGAGCTTGATGGTGGGCTCAAAGAGGGCTCTCCAGGGCAGGCGGCCGTGGCGCCTGTGGGCTTCCTCGTAGCCGCGCAGCTCTCCGGGCACCGCGATCCAGCGGGGACCTGAGCAGCACAGCAGCAGGGGCACAGCTGCTAAGGCATCAGCCCGGGCTGGAAGCACTCCACGGGAGCTCTGCGTTGGTGCAGGCTCCCAGGAGCGGGCCTAGGCTCTCCTCTTCCCTCCTCTGCGTTTCTATCCTCACAGAAGGGGCTTAAGGGAGGCTGGAGGCAGACTCAGAGGTGCACAGTGGAAGCAGGAGAGGCAACAGGCACCTGCTGCAGCAAGGGGCAGGAGAGCAGAAGCACTCACGGGAGCCTGGTCAAAGACTAGGACAAGCCAAGCTGTGAAATCCTTCATCCACGGAGAAGGTCCAAATGGTGCTAAGACAAAGCCCTGAGCAGCGAGAGCTGACTCTGACACCACCTTGCTTTGAGCAGGACTCGGAGCAGAAACTGTCCCAGCCAGAGCTGTTCCCAGTTCCTCCCCAGGCTTTCCCTTCCCTGCAGGAACTAGGACACGCCTCAAAGCAAAATGTGCTAGGGAAGGAGAATGAATGCAGCAGGAGAGGTGGAGAGAGCCCAGATGTGCTGCTGCATTGAGAGTGCCTGTGCCAAAGTGGTGACAGCACAGGGCTGTGGAGCCTGCTCGGGTGGGAGAGAGGTGGCAAAGAGTAGCTGGGCTGAGCTAGAGCCCAGCAACTCAGCTGCTGGTGCTGCTGGGTTGCCTCCCCAGTGTAAGGACAGAGTCAAGCCCACCAGATGGGCTCAGTTCTTCTCCAGGGTCTGAGCAGCTGGGGAGGAACCTTTTAGGCTATCAGGGAGTGACAGGACTAGGGGGAACGGAGCAAAGCTGTGAGCCTGTGTGATGGGCCCAGGAGCTCCCATTACTGTTGCAAAGGGCAGAGCTTGCTGGATGGAACAGAACCTCAGACAAAGCCAGGAGCTGCTCAGCTCCCCCACCCCGAGCTGGCTGCCCCTGGCCCAGCCTGTGCCTTACCCACGTGGACGGCAGCAGCGCAGTCGGAGACCAAACTGTGAGGGGACTCTGCCGGCACCGTCTCACGGGCATTGATCACCTCCACTGCTCCTGCAAAGGAGAAGCAGCTACTGCACCACTTGGTCTTGCTGAGGGCAGCCTTCAGGCAGCCCAGAGCCCCTGGCACGCTGCTGAGCTGCCCTGCAGCCTTCAGCCCAGCATCTCAGGCACAGCTGCAGGGGCAGGCTGCAGTCAGCACACGCTGCCATGCCCTGCCAGGAGCAGGGACAAGGCCAGGGCCAGCCTCCAGACAGGGCTCTTGGGTCAGGCCAGGGGGTTGGGACATGCAGGTTCCTGCACTTTCTGTTGAGTGGGACATGCCAGAGCTGTAACCAGAGCCTGGTGCTCCTCGGTGGGCCCTTTCCCAAGGGATGGGCAAGCATCCCTCAAGTCCACAAGCAGAATGGAGGTACTGAAAGCCTCTCTGTGTAACAGGGAGCTTGAAACCCCCACCCAAACCCCACTTGTGTGCAGCTGTATTTCAGGCCCAGCCCTATCATTTGGCTGCCTCTGCCCTGGATTTCTCTTCTCCTGCCACAGCCCAGGGTGCCAGCTCTGCACAGGGCAGCAGCAGGCGCCTGGCCCATGCCTGGCCACCTGTGGCTCCACGCAGCAGAGGAGGGCTGCTGGCAGGAGGCAAAGGGCCATGGCTCTGCCAAAAGGGACACAGAACCAAACCCAGAGGTGTTTTGGCAGCTGCTGCTATTGCACAAGGCACAGCCAAGCACTTCCAGAACCGTGACTCTGGGAGGAGTGGGCAGGGGTCTGAACCGACAGTATTGGCTCTGTTCAAAGCTGATTTGTCTCTTCAGATCTGTAAGCTCAGGGCCTTTGGGGAACCAAGGCAGAGAAAAAGAAGGTCCCCAACATCCACATTAAAAACATAAAAGGGGCTGAGCCAGACACAGGCCCTGGGCATGGCTAGCTTTAGATTGCTGAAGTGAAGATGCACCTCCTGGAGGCTTCATTGCTGCTCTGGGCAGTCCTGCCCATGCCAGTGAGGGCAGTGGGAGATGCAGACCCAGCCTCTCATCTCAGCAGGCACTGCCTGAGCTGCTGTGCAGGATGGGCCCCTGAAGCCCTCAGCTGAGCCAGTGCCACCCCCGTGGCCAGCACAGACACCAGGCTCTGCTCCAGGGCAGCCCAGCAAGCAACACCACTCACACCTTGCTGCACTGCCAGCTCTGTGGCTCTGAAGAGTAACTTGGGATTGCTTTGGAAGGGGAAGGAGAGGCAGGGTCAGTTCATTCTGCACCCAGAGCTCCTTCCCAGCCCTGGTAGAGAGCAGAAGGCTGCTTTGTGACCAGGGGATGTAAAAAAAAAAAAAAAGCAAAAAAAATTGCTCTGCAAGAACATGAAGGACTCTGACTCCTGCACTGCAGCTGGGTGTCTGCAGGGACACAGGGCACCACGGAGAGCACAGGGCTGGCCCATACCTGTGCTGGCATTATAGATGGTGAAGACGACTCCACCACCCAGGCCTGAGCTCTGGGGGTTCAGCACTGAGGTGCAGACCAAGGCAGCGATGGCAGCGTCCACGGCTGTGCCTCCCCTCTTCAGGATGTCCCTGCGGGGGAAAGGGAGGGGATAAAAGACACTGTGAACATCCAGGGAGGATGGAATGGAGGAGCCACAGGAGAATGTGTCCCTGGGGCACCTGCCAGGCAGTGCAGCTAGCAGGTAGAGAAAGCCATGGGCAGCAGCGTGGGGAGGGAGAGGGCAGGAAGGTGCCTGCCTCGGTGGGAGTGGGAAAGAAAACAGAGGGAGAGAAGGGAGAGTCTGCAGCAGGAAAGAGCAGCCAGGGCCACACTTGTGGCTAGTTGGCCAAAAAGTGATGGGACAGAAACCTGCAGCTGCCCCTGAATGCTGCAGGGCAGCGAGGAGCTCCCAGAGGTGGAGGAGGATGCTCTCAGCAGAGCTTTCTGAGTGCTGAGAGCCAAACAGCTGGCTCTGGCTCCCTGCCTGCCCTGCCAAACCAACAGGCAGGAGCTGGTCAACAGGCAGGGGCAGGAACGAAGGGGCCCTGCAGAGCAAACTCCTGAGTCATGGCCATAAGCACGAAATGCAGAGCTCAGCTCATTGCTCCTGCAATGTGCCTCCCTGAGCACCCCCTCCCTGCATCCTCACGGGGAAAACAAAGGAAGAAACAAAACATAAAACCTCACCAACTGGGGGGGGGAAGCCCAAACTCTGAGCTGTTCCCACCTAGGCACAGCCACAGCAGAGCACACAGAGGCTCCAGGGCACAGCCATCAGCTTCTCCTGGAGAAACCTGGCTCAGCAACCACCTCCCTCCAGCAGAGCTGTAAGAGCATTTCCCTTGAGTGGAAATGGGCTGGGATGGGGTTCCCGTGCCCGGCCTGCCAGCGGCCAGCACTGCCCTTTGCTGGGAAGGTTTCTGACTGTTTGGGAGATTGCTCAGCTAAGACAAAGCCAGAAGGGAAAGCAAAACAGTTCAGGGAAAGTAAAATGGTTCATTAGCTGGAGTGCAACTGCTGCCAGAGGCTGGGGCAGGGACACAAGAGCACACCTGGGGACACATCCATCGATGGGGCTGGGAACAATCAGCGGATTGAGACTTTCCTTTGTTCCTGTAAGTGCCTTTGGAAGCACAGCCTGGGGGGGAAGCGGCATGTGGACAAGTGGGGAGAGGAGAAATGGCAGGGAAGCACCGAGCTCTCTGCCTGCCTTTGCTCCCTGCCTGGGGCTCTCCTACTCCCCTCCTCGCAGCAGGGGCAAGGCTCTCACCACAGCCATGTGCCTGGGTGGTGTTTCTTTTTGATTGCAAACAACAGAAGGGAAGGACAGGAGGGTTCAAGGAAAAACTTGAGTTACTCCTGCAGAAGGCCCAGGCAGCATAGAATCAGTCAGGGTTGGAAGGCACCACAAGGATCAGCCAGTTCCAAGCCCCTGCCATGCCCAGGGACACCCTACCCTAGAGCAGGCTGCCCACAGCCTCTGCCAGCCTGGCCCCAAACACCTCCAGGGATGTGGCCCCAACACCTCCCTGGGCAACCTTCCAACCCTGACCGATTCTAGGAGGCTCACTGCTGCCTCTGGCACAATTTAGAATGTCAGCCCCGGAGGGACTGAAACCACTCCTGGGGTCACAGCCTGATACTTGACAACATCTCTCTAGAAACACCTTAGCGCTGCAGCTGAGAAGAGCTGATAACAGCACTCTTTGTCCTACATCCTTCCTGCCACTTAGTTCCAGGGGAAGAGTTTGGCCGTTAATGGAGTTTCCTTAAAGGCAGCAGCAGAGGAGGATGATAACAACCAAGCCCTGCTCCGGCAGCAGCAAAGTGGAGCTTTGTCCTCCCAGGAGGGGTGAAGGGTGGCACTGAGCTCACAACAGTGCACATGGCAGGGATGGGCTCTGCAGACCAAGTTCTGCCCTGGGCTAGAAGGAGGCCTGAAGCCATTTCAGATGGAAATGGAAAGTGGTTCAATTATTCTGACCTTTTTTTTCCCCTCCTCTTTTTTCCTGCTAAAGAAAGCTGGGGACTGGGGGGAGAGCACCCTTTGCAGGGCAGCTCCCTGCTCAGGATTTATGAAGAGCAAAAGCCACATCTGTTTCTGGGGAAAATAAATATAAAAGGGGGCCAGCTGCCAAATCTCAAACTGTTAAAATACAAGAAGAAGGGAAGGCAAATCCTCTGGGATAGAAACATTCAGCAGAAACACTGCTGGGCCACCACTGAAAATGACTTTTTTTTTTTGCAGCAGCAGATTCTCTTGCCTAGAACTGAGCTTCCCAGGACCTCAGCCCTGTCCTGGCTGCTAAATCCTCACCGTTCCCAGCCTCCCCACCACCACCCGGGTGTTGGGTTCAGGGAAAAATCAGTCCCCAGGGGTTTTGCTGGGCTGCAGTGGAGGGCTGGGATCAGAGGAGGCTGCTGGGCCAGGGCAGGGCAGCTTAGCTTGTCCCACTGCAGAGAGCCCCTGGGCTGCCAATGAGCATTTTTTCTGCTGACTCCTGCTTCTGCCGCTGGGAAGCAAAGAGGATGGCAGGAACCAGCCAGCACATGGGAGGGAGCACGAAGCTTTTTGTGTGGCTGAAAAAAAGCCTCTTCCACTGCCAAGAGTGGGAAGAGTGGCTCAGAGCTGGAAGTGGCTTTGGGTACCACTCACAGCCAGGGCAACACCTTCCTGAGTCCTCCTAGCTTCTTGACACATGGACACATTGCTGTGGTGGACTAAGCACCAAATCCACATCCTTGCATTAAAAACTTCTCCTTTTAGCCTCTTAACCCTCTTCAACAAAGTGTTTCACTCCACTTAGGGGCAAGTTTTCTTCTAGTGCAGGGCCCCTGTCTGGCCCAGATAGCTGCACAATGCTGCATCCAGCACTCAATCTGCAGCAGCAAAAAGACCCAAGCTCAGCACTGAGAGCTGGGCACTGCTGGCTGAAAGCAGTGGCTCTGGTGGCTAGCACAGGGCCTCCAGCAAGGATGATGACCCACCCAGGCCTTGCTGAGATTGCTCATTTCCTGCAGGGAGCCAAAGAGTTGCATAAAGATTTCAGAAAGTCCAACCTTGCCCAGCCCCAGAACACACCAACACCACCTCCAGAGCTGGAAAACCCAAGCTGGGAAGAAAAAGAGCAGCAAGAAGGTGCTGTGGGTCTGCCCCTCCCCATCTCCTGCTCACTCAAGCACATTACAGAGCCACAGGGCTCCTTCAGAGCTGAGCAGTCAGGGAAACACAAGGGTCCCCCCAGTGCAACACCCTGCTCCTTGGAACAGAAGATTGCTTTTTGGCCAAGAGGGCCACTTGAGTTATTCTCAGTAATCCCCATCCCTGGAGGCGTTTAAAAGATGCAGGGGAGTGGTGCTAAGGGCCCGTGGTTTAGCACCAGACACGGAGGAGCCTGGGAATGGTTGGGCTGGATGATCCTAAAGGTCTTTCCCAACCCAAAGGGTTCTAGGATCCTATGAGGTCGGCTGAAAGCTCTGTAAGGAGCACACAAAGACTCTGTCTGGATCCGCAGCATCTGCAAGCAGCACAGCATCATGTAATGCCTCAGGAATTCCAGCACTGCTAAGGGCATCTCATGGAGCCTCTGTGGGCTGAGGCTTTCTCTTTTTCACAAGGAAAGAAGATTTTTTATTAATTAAAGACTGAGTTGGGTAGGTAGCTCAGAGGTCACCTCCTGCTTCCACGTCCCCAGGGCACCGGAGGGGTGCAGTTGGTTCCATGCCCAGGTGGGACTTTGCAGGATGAAAAGGGGTGGCTGTGGGTGGGCAGCTCAGGGGCCCAGCAGAGAGAGGGTCTGTGAGGTCAGTGGGGGAGAGCAGGGCCAAAGCAGCAGTGCTGCAGCCCTCTGTGCTGTGCCTTTGGGCACTGGTTGCAATGGCTCTCAGCCCTGGGGCAGGCTCAGCTAACCACAGGTGGCTTCCATTTGGCTGTGGCTTTGCCCTGCCCAAGCCATCAAGCCTAACTGATTTTGCCACGGTGCTGGAGGCTCTTTGCCTTTTCATATGTTTCCACTAAAAGCACTCCTCAGACTGAGGACGTTTGTCCTTTTGCCTGATTTTACTCCTCTTAAACTCCTCTAGAAAATGCATTATAGGAAACTCTGCGGTGTGCAGGTCAAGGCCAAAGATGTAGTTTGCCTCCAGCTCAACCAATTCTATCCAGTTTGGCCAAGTTCTTTGCTTCTGGGGAATTAAGAAAAAAAAAAAAAAAAAGCTCCAACACTGACTGCTAACAATTTCAGTCACATTGATCACAGACTTCTCTTGAACTCTTTTTTTTTCCCTGCATACGAAAATGCAGGGAGGAATTTGCCAGCTCTGGTAGGTTACTTCAGCTGTGATTCCTAAGCAATGACAGCAGAAGTGTGCTGGTTCCAACCCTGAGCTGGCAGAGCCTGGGCACAGCTTCCTTGAGAAAACTGCACCTGGTGACAGCCACAGCTTTGGGGCACTGAAAAGAAAACCAAAAAAACCCCAAGGGAATTATTATCTTTGGTACTCAGTGTTCCCCAGGCTGGACCACAAGCAAGGAGCATGGCCAAGTGTGCCAGCTCTCCCAGCTGGCCCAGTCCAGTCATGGGTTTGCCTCTGTTTCCTTTCATGCTGATTTGGAGGGCCCCTCTCCTGCCCTCTGAGGAGCTAACCTGTGCTCAGCACAAGAGCCAAGCCCTTGGCAGGCACGCAGCTCCCACTGCTGACAAATGGCACGTCTGAGGTGGCCGTGGCACCAGGTCCAGCCACAGAGCAGAGCAGACAGCCCCAGCATCCACCGCTGGAGCATCAGCATCACACACGGCTTCTGCAGTGCCATCCTTCCACTTCTGCGTGTACCGGTAACAGCAAAACAACAGCTGAAGTGGCGAAGTGCTTGCAAGAGAAGCTGTTAGACAAAGTGCAGCGGCACGGCTCGGGCAGCTGGAGGATTTTTTAAAGCCTACATCTTTCCTTCCACGTGATGGCTTTTGTGCTTAGGCTGCCCTGGATTTCGAATGGATCTGCACTTCACTTTCTACTACAGAGCGTCCGCCTCGGTAGCAAACACACCTGCGGCAGGCTCCAGTGCAGAAACACAGCCCCCGGGGGAGCAGGGGTGCACAGCCCCCCCGGGGGAGCAGGGGTGCACAGCCCCCGGTGGAGCAGGGGTGCACAGCCCCCGGGGGAGCAGGGGTGCACAGCCCCCCCGGGGGAGCAGGGGTGCACAGATCCCTACCCCCTCAGCCTGCCTTGCCTCTGCCGAAGCCCAGCGGCAGCTCTCTGTTCGCTCCTTTCACTTCTTCCTTAACTAAGCCACCTACCCGACAGGCTTAACCATCAGCCGGCTGATTTCCTGCGGCCCCGCTGAAACCCAGCCTGGCGTTCCCCCACCGGAGCCCTCGGCACCTTCCGCGGGGCCGTGGCTCTGCAGAGCTGCCGAGTTTTGTGCCGTCGGGTAACGGAATCCGCAGCGACCCCGGGAGCAGGACCGCATCTGCCCTGCGAGCCGCTGCAGGCGGGGAGCGGCGGAGCCCCAGCAGCGGGGACGAGAGCGGAGCCCCGACCCGCTCCCGCAGGCGCTCCGAGCCCACGACCGCCACACCGCGCCCGAAAACCCGCGAGGGCCCCGCACCTACCGGCCGATGGCGGAGCAGGTCTCGGTGTCGGCGGCCACGGCGCCGTGCAGGTAGCGCTGGGGACCGCACCTGGGCCGAGTCAGGATAACCACCAGGGAAACCACCAGGGCCAGCACCCCCAGGGTCAGCAGCAGCAGGCAGCAGACCTTCCCCGGGGACATGGCTGCTCCGGCACCCCCCAAGCTTCTCCGCCGGCTCTGAAGGCGTCCGCCCGGCCCCGGGGGGAGTGGAAGAGTCCCGCACTCCGGGGGGGAATGGAGGAGCCCCGGGGAGGGAGAAGGCTGAGGGGAGCCCAGCGCTGCGGGGAGCGATCGGGGTGAGGGGAGCCCCGGGGTGGGATCGGGGAGCCCCGGGGAGGGAGAGG